>JAWRVZ010000006.1:9325000-9587500 GCA_037043235.1 Rhodeus uyekii | reverse complement strand
CCGTCAATATAACACATCTCTCACAGTTTCGCGATCCCCGCACGTTTGTGCATGTTATCAATTAGTTTATGGCCATAGCTCTCGCTGTTGGCTTTCGCGATCCCCTCAGTAGGCGGAGTTTCAGTAGTTCGCAGGAATTACCATAGTTACATCACTAGTGTACATCTTGACAGGAGTTGTATGGCGAAAGAGATTAAGTGACCTGCTGTGTCCTTATCAATGGAGTCGCTTAGCATACACGCCTACGGCGCATGTGGTGATTTACAATGCATTTGGTCACTTTGCAATGCACATGTACGTCAAGCGCTCTGTGATCTGGCGTAAAACCATTAAACAGGACGTCCCGCGGACTTCCTGAACTTAAAATTTCGGCGTACGCTGGTGATTTTCGGACGTAAATTACGCCCGGACGCCCGTTAACGGAGGCGCTGCATAATTGACATGCCGTCCGTCAATTATATGTTTTAAGACTATCTCACTCTCTCTCTTTATGTGTGTGAGAGAAACAGAGCACTCTCAGCTAAGTGAGAGCGAGTCAGGCGCCTTCACACTACAGTTTATGCTGCGTCAAACACGCTGCCATTGAGATAAATTGCAATACTGCGCTTTAAAGACGGAGAGCGAAACTCTCTTAAGCACTCAGTGAGAGTGTTCAAGATGAGTGTAAAGGTGAGTGAAAATATATCTGTGCTAAACTTAGCCTCTAACTCAAACACTAGCAAGAGAAATCTAAAAATGTATTAGCCAATAGTGAGCACATATGCGCGTGATTTAGTCTCATTGTAGAGGGTTGTGAAGACCGGGCAAAAACTGTACCAGGAACAGCAAGCTCACGGTTCACAATGCTTGACATATTGGTAGAAAAATATAAATATTGAACTGCGGGTGAAGGTTTATGCAGGCATCTTTGAAGGGAACTGACTGCTTGCAGAAAAGTTTCAATGTCATTTTCCTTTCCTTTTACTTCGCATAAATAAATTAAAAGTACTGTTTATAACTTTGTGTACAGCGAAAACCAAGGAAACGGCATTTCGCTTTTGTTCCATAAGCGCCACCTACTGACAGAGTGAATTTGTATTTTCATTCAGTACATCTGCTGATTTTTCTTCGAGCAGTTGTTTTTTGTAGAATAATTTCACAAAGCTAAAGTCAGCCCATGCTGTTATTGCTTTAAATAATACAATTTAAATAAATACAATTATTCAAACCACATGTAGTCTTTGTTTGGATCATGATTAAAATGCAGCGAATACCTCTAATTTCAAATGGCAACAGACATGTTATGTTTAAGGTCTGTTTGACCCGTTATGGAGCGAAAATACAACACAATTTTGCTCCCTCTAGAAATATCTGGACTTCAAACCATCTACTAATGTGAATTAAGAAATCTGATTTCAAACATTTTATTTGTGCCATTCTGATTGCATACAAATATTCATTTTCCTCAGATATTCAAAATACTGTAAAACCAGTTTTGAACAATCCACCAAACCTATATAAAACAAAATAGAATGTAAAATTATGACAATAATGCATAAATAAATGTGCATTGCTGTATTTAAAACTGAACCTTATTTATAAACCCTCTCAAAAATACACAACCAAGAAGTTTTCACAGCAGAACTGGAAATCTCAGGCTGTGCTGCTATAGTGAAGTTCAGACAAAAGCCCTCTCAAGCAATGTGAGATCTTGCACTTTACCATGACAAACAGACTTCCTGGCATTTGTGTTTGTAAACTTCCTTCCCAGAAATATTCCAACAAGGAACAATGAAAAAAATATTTGAAGAATTGTTGAACATTTTAAAACTAAAGTTCCCCAGAATCAACAAGCTAGGCAGTTTACACCTGTAAGACGTGTTTTAGTTGATTGGATCACAAGTGGATGGCGCTACAAACAGGTGTAAACGGGGTCTATACTTGTCCACTTTCAACCACATACAGGAGTAGAAAACGCATTTGGCTGGATTTTGCTTTCGTAGTGTAGACACTCATGTGGTTGAATGTGTTCGAAAAGCCACAGAAGACCGCCTACTGACTTGATGCATAAATATTATGGGGACCGCAATAACCAGATGGGATTTGAACTTTGTTGGCTGAAGACCCAAGTTTGGCTTGAAGAAGAAAAACGTACAAGCACAACGTTCTGTGACTTTTTGAACTGGGTATGCTACTACATGCGCATATGTTTTACTTCAGGTTTTGCATGCCGGTTTTCTCTGTGTCGCTCATGGCCAATTCAAAAGAAACATCCACTTAGAAGATGAGCAAGGTGAAGGAGTATTTTGAAATCCTTCACAAAATGTTTCTGTTTTCTTCTCCGTCAAGTCAAACTATGTAAAAGTTAAGCTTGCTAAAGTTTGTTATCCTACCGGTTATGAGGGACAAATATGGTATGACATTTAATATCAGATTAAAGGAGACATTACGAATGAAACAACTTGAACAGGACTAAGTTTTATTAAAGAACATTTGTTAATAATAGGTTATTAGATTTGAACATATTGATCTTGCACTGGATACAACTCGGCTGATTTGAATAAATGTTTATAATGACTAATAAGACTATTTTTCATAAAAGTAAAGATGGTTACAACATCAACATAATGCAGGGGGGAAATACATTCTAAAAACAAGATAATGTCTGTATGAATCCATATTTTTATATATTCTTGAATAAGCATATAGATCTGGAAACATAATTTATCTGCCAATATATATCTTTTTTGCATACAAGTCAATCAGCTGTTTAACACACTTTTTGCTGCAAATCCCTTTAATCTGCTTTGACTACCCTCCACCCTCCCAAACCAGCCACCACCAAAGGACTGTCTGAAAGCTCTGCTCTTGACAGCACAAGATCGCAGATCTATGCTGCATGACTTGAACACACTCACTCAAAAAACAAACTGGATCAGCCTTTGTTCCTGTGTTTAGCTGTCAGAAAGCAACTTGACTTTGTCACACTGAAAGGTGATTGCCAATACAGTGAAATTGATGTACAGATGTCTAATGAAATTTGTAAAGACATTTGGAAATCTTGTTTAGGGTTTGCAAATGCATTGAGAGGTCAGCTATAATCATCTATCCTTTGAACAACTAATTCATGTAAAAAATATTTAGGTCAAGCTGATTTTAAACGCTAAAAGCCCTGAGCATATATGGTGTTATACTGAGAAACTGAGGCTATACATTTAGGCTACGTCTGGGACTGTAATGGTCTGGCAATGGACCAATTATATATATTACATCAGTTAAAAGGGGCAAAACATTTAGGCTATATTGTCTGCCAGAGAGAGCAAAACTAAAATCACCTGCGTGTGAAATCTGCTAAACAAATTAACTCTAACTTCATAAGAAGCACAAACTGCGTTAAATTGAAATTGACGTGCAAGCACAACGAATTCTGTCTGACAGTGTTTTTTCTTACGTTACCAAAGCAGAGAACGTGAATGTAATAGACCAAAGGAAGAAACGTTTATAATACCCTGCAAAAATGGGTGATATGTGAGCGAAGATTTGGGGAAAGAAACAAGAGTCCAGTTAAGATGTCCAGTTAAATAACTAATGTAATATTGTTAAATTAATCATTTATATACACAACATAATTAAGTGACCAGATCGCAAAACAGAATACAAAGCTTTAAATTTATGGGCTCACATACATCTCTCATTCGACGTGAATCCAAATACTTCTATGGCTGTGATGTAACATTCAATTCCTGACCTATTATTTATATTATAAACAAAGCTCCACTTCACTCGTCATAATATTCACATAAAACAGCATTAACGCACAAAAACGTGTTTTGGCAGACCACTGCCAGTGCTAATCAGCCACAACAGTGGTGCGGATGTCAAGTTTACCTTAGCTACACACACTAGGGTTTTCCATGCATTTTCCAAAATTTGCTGATCCACACTGAAACGTATAAATGACCTTACTGTGCATGCGTAAAACATACTAAAAGTTCACAAGATGACATCTAGATAATAAAAGTTCTCACGTTCTCATCATTTTATTAGCAAAATATCCCACCACTCAGTGTTGCGTCCAGGTGGCACTCAAAAATGGCATTGTTTAAAACGCAATTGTCAGCATGTTTTGCCACAGGACCGCAATTGCAAGTACATTTTTAGTCATTTCTCTTTAGGACAACTATGAAATTATATAGCAGGCTATGCTGGTGTAGTCAAACTAAGTTTTCAAATGTATGCACTTGGGAGAGTTTTCAAAAAAGCAGTCTCGGTGTGGACAGAAGGTCATAACAGAGAGAAAAAGATGCATTTCCAAACAAAAACATACTCGATCATGCTTTAATTGTCTGTCAACAAGAAACATGAAAACTATGGCACAGGTCACAGCAGAATGTTAGAGGACAAAGGCAGCACATTTGATTTCAAATAGCCCTTCCGTCAGCAGTGGTCAACTGTGGTTGTAAATTATTCACAGAGGCATCTGCATCTTGGGCAACAGAGGCTGCAACCTGCCTATGTCATGGAAGTCCAGTTGGCAAGGATCAAAATACACTGCAAAGCAACACAAGGTCAAGATATCAATCACACATTAGGGCTTTAGGCGAAATAAAAAAATGAGAAGAATCAAATTATAATGCGTTTGTATCATCAAGATTGCATGGATCAATACAGAATAACTTTAAACGAAAGATTTTCCATTTTAAAACCTCTCTTCCTGCACACGGAAAGTCCATTCTTGTTTTGTAGTCCATCTGACCTTCTGCTTGAATATTAATGCTGTGACTTTGGTTAACGGGGTGAATGACTTTTTTTTATAATGGTGCGGCAAACTGCACAGCACATAGGTTCATAGACATTTGATACTGTGACAAAAACATCCATCCGACTACTATTAAAGAAACATGGTGCAGCCGAGAACACTGATTACATCTGCGAAAAGATCCTTTACTGAGATAAACCAACGAAGGAAGACTAAGGTCAAATACAGTAAGGCAGAAGTTATGAACACTACTAAATTTGCATGTTTTTTTTTTATGATATAGATTTTACATGATGCGTGTGCACATTGTAAACCAGAACATTTGATCAGCTAATAATAAAAAAGGAAAAGCTGAACCTCCCCATATTGTACTGTAAAACAAAATATCACATTTAATAATAGTAATAATAATGAAAAATAAATAAGTTATTACTGTTAATAATAATTAAATTTATAAAGAATAGCAGTAAAATTATAGTACTACTATTTATGCATGTCTCCATGTCTTAGATTTCAAATGTTACATTTGGATGGAAAACCACAGGTAGAACTAAAGCTTCTCATTTGTAGACAACTGATTTGGAAACCCTTTGGGAAGATGGTTAGTAGATGTTGTGCACTTACTGAACTTGTAGAAATGTATTTCGTGTGAAGCAGCATTTACTGTGAACCAAACTGCTGAAAACACCTTCAAATCTAAGCATCAGTTCTCCCTCTGGACTTCCAGAAACACACATAACTCACAGATTTAATCAGTTGCAGTTTGTAAATAAATAGTGAAATGCCCCCTGGTTAACTTTTTAACCCAGAAGTTTAATATATGTAGGGCTTAAGATGTGCAATGATGTGAAGTTAATTTGCTTAACCCTTTGATGTGCTTTGGCTGGCGCTGAGCCGGAGACGGACACACTCAGTGCTTTTCATAAATCACAATTAGAGCAGCACGATTAATCGTTAAAAGATAACGGTCTCATTCAACCATTGACAAAATCACACTGGAAAATTAAAATCTCCGTTGACGCTGTCATTGACACCGAGAGCAGTTATCATGTTTAGGTATTAAACAGCCTCACAAACAGTCTTTTCAATCACACTCCCAATGTTAAAGACATTTGATTGTCTTTAAAGAGGGTCGCTGAATACAGTTGCGAGTCCTGAAAATGCTTGTATTAAGCAGGGCTCCCTTACTAGCCATTAGCATCTGTTCTAGAGTTTTGTTTTGTGTGAAACATGGCAGGTGATTAGAGACCAACTTAAACAGTCCATAATCAATGTAATCAAATATGACAACTCGTTGACAACTCGTTCCAGCCATTTCCAAACAATCAGATTGTCTGAATTACAGTGCAAACTAACCGTAACCCATCGCATGTTATAGATCAGCAAACATGATCACTATAAAGTGGATTAAACAACAAAACATTCACTTGCACATCTTTGAGAATCTGAATACATCTGAATACATCATTAACTATATCATGATATTTCATGATATAGTTAACAAGTTTGTGAATATTTTGAGTAAAAGGAAAAATCTAATAAAAGCAATACATCTCAGTGTCATACAGTGTGATGTGACAACCATGGAAATAATAAAATAAAAAAACACGTGCTAAAATAAAACTCATGCTGGGGGCATAGCTATATTTTAAACTTGCGTCTGAAAGGGTTAATCCAAATGACCATGTAAAAAGATTACATTATCACTATTGCAGAAATTACAAGAAAATCTTAATAAAAAGAAGAGCGCAACTAACAGTTTGTGACCATTTCTCCTGCACCTTCATTACAAACAAAAACCTTGTATTAATACGTTCAATCATCACAGGCTACGTACAAAAAACACAACCAAGATGAAGGTGAACATACTTGAAAATCCTCTCTTTCTCAAAACAAAAACCAGACACTGTACAATCAAAATGCACATGTATCAACTTTTCCATCAGCAAACCTGTTTGTAGTGGCGCCAATGAGGATTTCTGGAGAAAATTTATGTTTTCCACAACACTGAAAGGAAAATGTTTGTGAAAGCTGAAAAACTGAAGAAAATGTTTGTGTACAATGGAGTTGTGTTGCTGTACATTGACCCCAGCTAAATTGTCCAGGTGTTACAAGGGACAGCTTACAGTGAATAAAACAGTTGAAGAGGAACCACCATTACTTCCATTCCAGTTAGTGTAGTCTAGAACAGTAACACAATAAGTGCACATAACACAAAATGCATACTGCAGAATGAGAATGCACTCTGGAAGACAAAACTTGTGAGTGTGTGTGCGCTTTAATTGTTAATCTTGCAAGTAACTCAATCCCATCAAAGCTCACATGAAAAACAGCTGAACACAGCATTTATAAAAGCTGGTAAATATTTACAAGAAAAACAGATACAGGAAACTGAAGCCACAAAACAAAGTTTGGAAGAAGTTTGCAGTTAACATTATAAAATAAAACACATTACGTCTAGTATGTTATCATTCGTCAGGTCTGAGGTACTGCAGCCACGACACACAAAGTATAAACTTAGGTTTTAGATTTCGAGGTAACAGGTTTACCAGTGGTTTTAAAGTTATGACATATACTGGCATGGATGCATTAAGTGTGTTTGCTAACTGCTACTGTCTACAAAATGTAACTCCATGCCAAAATTCAAGTGTGGATTTGTAACGCATCAACAAGCTACAAGCGTAAGCTTTTCACTCTAATGCTTTGATTTCAAACAGAGGACATAGTTCAACCTGATCGCTCATAAAGAAATGGACAAATAATAATAAATAAAATCATACAATTCATGTTATCCTGCCAAACACACTTAAAACAATACTAAATAATAGCACTGCACCTACCAAGTAAAATATATCAATATTAATTAAAAAAAACTCTGTTTCTGTCATAAAGTCTCTGTTAAATAAAGTCACAAATTCCTCTTTAAGCTTTCCTGTTCATTGTGTGCTTTTGGTCAGATGTTGTCAGTTGTGATTTATTTTTTTGTGATTTATCAGTTATTTTTATAAAGTCGTGGCGTTTATAATTGACATTCGGCTGGTGGGCAAGCGCTCAGACTTGATTCTCTCAGCAGGCATAAACTCATGCCTGGGCAAAACTTCTGTGAAAGCTTACATGCAACAAACAAAATCAAATTTTCTAGTATCTGAACAGTAGCAAGCATGGTCCAAGTACAGACAAAATTTCTATTAACATCCCAAATGAACTCTAATAGACATTCAGATGTAGTCCAAGTACACAACACAAATCCATAAACACAATTCAAACAACAATCAGGTGAAAGGTTCCTCATATCACTACAAGCAGGTCTATAATGGTTCCGATTCCTGAGAGAGCACGTGTAATGAGACCCATAAGATATGGTTTCTTATGTTACCCAGATGCTCCCAAATACTTCTGCCTTTAGACTGATATAAATACCAAAGCGATGTGCTCAAATATAACACTGTATTGATTAATTGTCTCTGTAGCCCAAAGAGTGCAGGGCTCAGTGGGCAAGTCCGTTCCAGGATGAAGGAAACAGTGGGAACACAGAGTACAGTACTAATGCATTTTTGAATAAAAACTAAATTTAAACCTGTATAGGAACATCCACTGTTTGGCTTGCTATTCCTTGAATAAATATAATCATAAAGATAACAACATCAAATATGCTCATGCAACTTCAGCCATATCTTAATGATCTCACATGCAAAAATGACCTTTGGCCTAGCCGGCCTCATCAAATGATTTTTCCCCTCTTTTTAAGCCACTTGTGTACTAATTTACATAAACGTAACAGTCCTTAGCCATGAATAATTAAAAAAAGAGCTACCAGTAGAGGGGGTTTACATGCAACATATAAAACATGCATGCATGAACACAGCACAATGATGTTGGTCAATGTCATATGAACATACAGAAGTTCAATACACCACTAGTGTGTTTTCTCAAATCTACTGAACATGTTGGAAACTTGTCAGACCAGTCACTGAGAAAATAAACTGCACAATCCTAACAGTATACTCTGCTCAGATAATGTTCAGATGGTGTGATGAAGCTATATTACGAGAAACCAGTGAATTCGATCTCAATGCGGAGTAACACGAGAAACAGCCTCCGGTGGCACATACATACACACAGAAAAAAAACATGTCATGACACAAAGGAGCATGCTGTATTTGTGTGTTGCATTTAAAGGGGGTCACGTATATTAAAACCCACCTGAGGAGCAGGAGATGAGAAACACTCCAAACGCCAGCTTTGTTGCAGGTCCCATTTTTCCAATCTTCTGTCTTGTCCTACAAAATCCAAGAGTCTCTGCATTCAAGTTTCCCCTCGAACTACTGATCAGCAGTCAGTGAAACACATCCATGTCACCGAGTAGGTGATTTATGGCAGTGCACAAATCCAATGGCAGTTTATAGTCCTCCGATTTAGCGACTGGGAAACGGCATCAAAGTGTCCACTAGTGATAGTTCAGTCAAAGCGGAGGAGCTTTTAGAAATAAATTGATCTATGGCTGTCCGTGCAGTTTTCCTGAAAACCCATATCAATAACGAGGAAATTCCAACGCGTACGAACGCTATCTATACAATGTTGCCCTGTCGCGCGCTCAGAATAAACGAGCCCGTTCAATATGAGCTTTCAGCAAATGGGCCAGCTCCCATTTCCACTGAACAGAACTGGACAAGCTGTGCATAGAAGCCGCCATAAAATATCGTTATTAATGCAAAGGAACTAATATTTCAAGCAGAGCAATGTTTCAAAATCACACCCACCTGAAAAGTCTCTGAACAGAGCACTAAATGCATGCACGATTACGGGGATAAAAATGGAATTAACATCCCTAAACGATATTTCCACATCACGCTTACTTCGCTTTTCTTTCTTTTGTAATATATGTAGTACAACTGATCGTAGATAAAGTGAGATAAATGGGGTCACGCGCACGATTCAGCGCACGCGCGAGCTCAAGTTGACAGTGAAGGACTTAAATATGGCCAAACGCGCTATATCCACATTCCCTTCGGGTGTTAATGACTCAAACCCGCAATTTCCAACCTCGCAAAGCTGTTCCAGAACTGCTAAGGTAGGTAGTTAAAACAAACAGCCGTTTTAAACTACGACATGTCGACGGCTGAATAAAGCTTAGCATGTACAGCCTCCGAAATAACTTCATCAGCCCCGTCGGGAATATGACGCCTAAAATGAGACGGAATTGACGGATAACGTCACTAGATGTAATCCTTCAATATGTACTTTCCCGGTGTTCGCAGTCGGTTGACTTTTCAGAGGGGTCGGAACTAAATTCTTCGCGATTTCACTCTCGTTGCTGTCAGTCACCGTTGGTTTACTGTATTCAAGATGGACGCCCGGGCGGATTGTTTTTGTTTTTTTCTGTCCTCCGCTGCCTTTACCCGCCCATTTTTTTCACGTAGGCTTAGCCCTGTACCGATTGACACGCGCTTCACCCAATCAGAATCGCGTATGTAAAAAGTTTAAACCAATCACAGGGCTGGGTTCACGTAAACCCAGCCCTCTCTATGAGGGGTTTGGATGTGGCAGTAGAGTGACGAAGGTAGGCAGAAAAAAAAAATCACTGTATGTTAATAGTAGTGTAGGATATATGTGATACACATCATACCTGTGATGTAACACCCTCTAATTTATAAAAAGGTGAATTCAAATGCAGAATTGTCTGTTTTCATTTTATGTTGCACTTTGGTAGATGACCAGGGCTAGTTCTCGCATGGGCAAGTTTTATATCTTAATAACTATAGTCTAATTATAGAAGCTTGTGTTTTATGTATACATAGAACCCACCATAAATATATCTAAAATATTGTTATTAATGCAAAGGAACTAATATTTCAAGTAGACAAATGCTTACAAACAACACTGCCCTAATTCGTAGTTATTAGTTCTTATAAGGAACTATCTCAGCCCTAAATTTGATTTTAATTACTGATTAGTTATTCTAGTTCCCATGTTAGTTTACAGTATCTGAAGTGTTAATGTAGTATTACTCCTGCATTACTTCCTCCATTGTATCATTTAATTACAGACCATTATTTTAAAAGTGTTACCCATAATTATTATACTATATACATTTTGCTGCAAAGCTTATAATCCAGTTGTCACTGTTTCTGGGTACAAATGTCTAATAATATAGACTTACGTTGTGCAGTAGTACTACTGAAAATCATTATCTTTATCTAAAATCTCAGTTGGCCAGACAGTGATTCATCTTTTCTGAATCTCTAAAGTATTGGTATCCAGACACCGTTAGTCCGGAGACTGCACTGTGTTATAAATTTGTGTTATACATGAATACTGCGCATAAAACGTTTTAAGATAGTATTCTCATTTGAGACAGTGTAGAGGCTTGTATACAGAAACAGTTTTTTCAATGTCACAATTTAACAAGCAGATAGGCTGTTTGATAGCATGTCACTTATGACAACTTACCCCATAATGTGACAATAGTCCCGCTATTGACATGTTCCATAACAGTGATAATGTTCAACAGCTATTTTATAGCTAAGATTTTAACCCCTGGTTTCACACACAAGACTTAAGCATAGTCCTAGATTAAAATGCATATTTTAGCTTTTTTAACTGAAAGCAACTTAATATGTCTGGGCCATTGTTCTGTCCCAAGATGCACACCAGTGATGTTTTTAGCTTTTATCATGTTTATAAAAGCTACATAAATAACCTTACTGAACTAGGGCCTAATCCTAACTTAATCTAAGAACTGTCTGTGAAACTAGATCCTAAATCTATCTGCATAGAGTAATTTATTTTACCAGGAATCATGAAAGGGAAACCATCGCAGAAAGACAAAGGGGTAATGAGTCATTTATTGTTTTACTCTTACTAAAAAACATTAAATTCCTGCATGGTTAATAAGAATAATCATTTGCCATTGTTGTTGACAGTATTTGATGGAAGAACAACAGCTTGTGTATGTTTTTCCTCAATAGCATCGCTACCTTTGAATAAAGCATCCTTCATTATTTTCTTTTGCTTCATAAATATAAACCCAATTATAATTTTTTTCAGTCACATTTTGACAGGAACATCTGAATTCATAACAGAGGTTAAAGTGCATTATATTCGTCATTGAATTCATCTTCACATGCACGATAATGCTAGTTTTTACACCTCTGCTAAACCTTTTTTGATTTTCATATGCTTTTATACATTTTAAATAACTATCATGATCAGGAGTGACCATTGTGTGAAGCAGCTATGCGTCTTTTAATTTAATCTAATTTAAAACATTTATTTTTATTCAGACATTTAAATGTACTACAACAAATCATCTAGTGGCATAAAACAGGTATTAACCAGACGATTTTTAACTGAAAAGCATCATAAATCTACATTACAAGGTCTCCACAGAGGACTGTTCTTAGTGATTTGTGTCCTGCTCTCATTGTAACATAATAGCAGCTCCCAACCTGGCCCAATGCAGCCTATGTAATCTAATCCACAAATATTCACACATAATCCTGATGCCCTATTTAACCATAAGCATTTTTTTTTTCATTGCTGCAGTGATCTGAACCTTTGTTGAAGTCTTTCTGTTTCTTGATTCAGTGTATGCAGTGAAAGAGCTGGAAGTTTTGGAGCTAAATGTGCAAAGAGCTCTCTGGAGCATATTTCACAAATGAAATGTCAATTTTCCACCAACCCGAGGTGACTTTTGAAATATTCAAACTAAGCTATTGTGAAGGTCAAAGACATATGATCAATGACAGTGCCCACCGCACTTTGTCTCCCTCTCCTGATATTTCAAACCCGAGAGAATGCTGAAGAACGCTCTTTTTCTACCAACCTCCACACCTCCTCTTTCCCTTTTAAAAACAAACCAATGCAGTTCCATAGATAGGTAGATAGTGTTCACATCGGTTTTAACATTACCATGAAAAGCCATGTAAAAAAAATATCATATACCTTTGACAAAAATTACAAATATAATTATTTATTATTATTATTAACATGGTTTCTGCAGATCTTAAAGAGTCTTAATTCACCTTTACACAAATTAGGGCCTAAATCAGAGCAGAATGTGTTACATTCATAAAATCTTGTCATGAAACATTGCATATATTGCAAAAAAAAAAAGTGTTTTGTCCTGTTTTCCAATACAATTATTTAAACTAGGGGTGCCCACACTTTTTTGGCTTACACTACTTATAAAATGACCAAGTCAAAATGATCTGCCTACTATAAAACTTCAATACTTATTTGTTTATGAATATATTGAGAATTTGTCATAGGCACAATGTATGTGCACCCATATCACACAATACAACTCTAAATTTTATAGAGTCAGTGTTGTAGTTTTTATGAACAGTCGAAAATGCCGCTCCACATTTCCCTTTCTTCGGTATAGAGATGACAAACTGGCAGATGAGGCAACACACTTAGAAAATGTTAGTTAAAAAAGGTCCACCTCCCATATGGAAGTGGTAATTTGACTTTTTCCAGCTCCCCCACTCATTTTATACCCTTTCTTAAGTTTAAAAGAAATACATTGAAGGCTAGCTTGCTATATTTTTGCAGCACTTGGTGCCGTTGTGCACATACATGGTGACCCATGTGTCAGAAAAGGTCAGATGTCAGACCTGCTGCCCTGTACGTCAATCAAGTGACAAATTTCATAGTTGTCACAGTCTTGTCGTGTCTCTTCACTTCCTGTTCCCTTCCTTGTACTTCCCGTGTTGTTTCCTTCACCTCGTCATCCGTTTCCCTTTATCCTGTGTATATAAACCCTCATGTTTTCCCATGTCTTGGTCGATTGTTGACAATGTTTCACGTGTGTGTGGATGTCCACTCCGTATTTACCAGAGTATTTATAGGTTTTTGCACATGTGTGCACCTTTTGTTTATATTTAAAGTCTTTTGTTTTGTTTTTTCAATAAAGAAAGTGTCTGTTTGACCTGCTCGCGCTCCTCGTCTTTCCTCATTGCACACCGATAGTATATCGCACTCAATGCGATCTACCCACACTACTTTTGCGATTGACTGGTAGATCACGATTGATGTATTGGGCACCCTTGATCTAAACATTTAAATCAAACAACATTTACTTAAAAGAAGTCTTCAAAATTTAAACACAGTTAAGTGAGTCAACTTGTTATGAAAAGTTTCATTTGAATAAAATAGTTTTTTTCTGAGCCCATTAGCAGACATTTCTTAATGTTTTAACATTTATTTTAAATGTATTTTGAGTTAAGAATCTTTAGACAATTGCATTTGAAAACAAGACAAACATATATATTTTTTTAAATTTGTAAAGCAAATTATACATAAGAGATTCTATTGTAAATTGTATTTTCAACTCATTGTGTTTCTCCCTGCAGACATTTACATTTAGAGAACATACTGACAATTTTTTTTGTCTTCAGTATATTCCATAAATATCCCTTACTTAGTGTTAAGAGTAGTATAACATAATTTTGGGGTTTCATATTTCTGACATGTCCTTTTTGTAATATAAAACAGTTGGAAATGTACAGCATCTACAGACTCAGAGCATCTTTTCTACAAATCTCACCACACTGGAATTGATAGCAGTTCACTTGGCCGTCATCTGCTCTGTGCTGATCAACAGGAATTATTTCTCAATTGCTCAAAGCCAGAACAGTGTTGTCAAGCAATTACAAAGATTTCTTGCCATTGTCATTACCAGGAAACCTCATTGGTCCATATTGTGCAGCTAATGATTTTGAATGTATGGTTTATAATCTAGAATGGAATTATTCTTTTGTGGCCTCTGAGGGACTGTCAACTTGACCATGAGTGGCTATTAAGTGTTTATCTTCTCTCCAGCTCATCGTAATTAAGAAGAAGAAATTCAGACTTTATCTACAGCAGCCGTGTGCTCCCATGGAAGGTCGTTACAATAACCCATTGAAATGACATTCTTTCACGTGCCATTTTATCGACCTTGTGACACACAGGGACCTCTTTGCTAAGTCAATCACATGCACCGCACAATGCTCGAGTGGATACTTAACACATACTTCGACTGACATACTGTCAGCACAGTGTCTCGGTGACAGCATACCCACATGGTCTCTACTGGACCACGAAGAATATTCTCCCTCGCATGTTGACTGCCGGAATTCTGTAGATGCCTTACATATTTCTTCCTGCGAGTTCATTAACTTTTAATCAAAGTTCTAAACGTGCCAGGGATTATCCTGATAAATTTCAAAGGGAGTGTGTGAGATGGCAGTGCATCTGTCAGTGCTTGTCAGACCGGGCGTCCTTGGGCGGATGGACATGTGGCTCTTCTGTGTGGCTAATTAATATTTCCCTCGGTGCTTTGTCTGCCACTGCTGCCCAATAATTATGCACAACCTACTATCAGGCCCCAATCACACTGGACCTGGGTCTGTGTGTTTGTACTAACATCAGGCTAAATCAATGAATTACTGTGTCAAAGATGAAATCAGCCAGATTGTGTATTTGATGCAAACATAACCCCTGCCTGGAAAATGAGCTCTCAAAAACTAAGCCACATTCTTACGTCTTATATTACTTCTTCCTGCTCGTGGCTAAGCGCACAGCCTAAGCACTGGCAAATCACATTACATCCTGTTCTCTTAAAGCACATTAATGCTGAGCCTTGACACGTGACAAGAATACCCCTATTCATTCACCATAACAGCAAATCAAGGCATCATCTTCCACTTCCCTTTCATTTTCTTTGATTTAATTATTTTATGGCTGCCTTAACGAGGCCCTATCATTTATCTCTGAAAGCTGTAATCATGTCTCAAATGCTAAATTACAGCTATTGCGCTGACCGACGTTTTACGATAATGGCTAGAGGGATCTGAAAACAATCCAGAAATGTATTCTGGGAAAAATACTGTATGTATGCTTGAGATATCCATGGTGATGTGGGTTTAACCATGCATAACATACTGTGGTGAAAGCACTATGCACAACAGTGTCAGTGGAAGAGTCTCTCAGCGGATATTGTGTTCCCACCTCAATATTAAACAATAACCTTTAAAAATGAATGCATCTTAGGAAGATGCATGGGTGTAGCCCCAAATGTTGAACCCCAGGCACAGAACCAAGGGGTGGGCACCACACCAAACCAAACCTAATACCCTGCTTTACTTTCATTATTATTCAAACCCCTTTTTTATTTTTTTTATTTTTACAAGGTCTATATTCATTCAAAATGAAACTATTAACTATAGAATAAAAATAAAATAATTTACACAAATAACAAATATATGTAAATAATAGCTACATTAAAATGTAGCTTTCAAATATTTCTCAATTAAATAATCATTGCTTTAAAAAGATATTTTGTTTTGTTATTCAAAAGTCAGTATTAAAATGAAGAACAAATAATGTATATGGTTATCACAGGTCAGTGATTTTATTTTCGGGAGAGAAAAATGAAAATTTAGTGCAATCACTCCCATATCTGTTTACCTTTGTCACTCCATGTTTTATTGACAGACATACAGAAAGCTTGCAAAGTGCGCTCTCAGTTTCAGTCCTACACTCTTGCAAAAACTCTCATTATAATTTAAGAAGCACAATGAATCTTATATTTACATCGCGTTTGTTGGTTACAATGTAAAGATTCATAATTGTTCAGAACCCTGAGCTCCGAGTGGAGAATCTAACAAACTTAAACCTCTGATTTGCCACTACACTCATGCACTGAACAGACTTTTCTGTGATTGGCTACGATTCTCATGCGCTCAACAGAATTCTCTGTGATTTGCTACGATTCTCATGCGCTCAATGGACTTCTTTGTGATTGACTATGATTCTTAGCCCTGCAAACAGAAGCGTTATAAACGGGGACCATTTGAATGCAGCCGCCTATCTGCATGTATTTAATAAAGTAAAAAAGTAGTCAAAAGTTTGCCAATGTCTGCCCTCCTGCAGTTGTTTTCCCCTTTCTCTCCACTCTTTATCTTTTTTGATAACCTGATTAAGGCTTCTTGTTTCATAGTGCTAGGCTTCTTTCCACTCTACAAGAATTTAACCAGCAGCGCTGTGCCGCTAAACCGCAAGACATAATCATAATAATTTTTTCTTTTGATGGGAGGGATCACTAACATGGGAGGGCTCAAACTTCTTGGCAAATAAAGAACTTTTCTCATTTTTATAGACAGAAATATTGTTAATACTGTGGAATATCAATATATCTTTGTGGATTTTTACTCAGTTCCACTATTACCCCCTGTCCGACACCCCCGGGAAGATGAGCTTGCTTTTGAACAGTATTAAGTAAGCTTACAGTATCTTTTCAGTTTTACTTTGTTGCACACTGAGAGGCCATTATTTTTTCCATTTTTTTCAGAACGCTATCATGTGCGAGATACGTTTACGTTGAAAAACAATGGAAAAGCAGAGCATTGGAATGTAAAACGGTTTTCAGTTTTAGGTATTCCATTGTTATTCTTTTCTTTTTTATTTCCTGTTAAATTCATACCAGTTTGGAACAACATTAGGGTGAGTAATATTTGAGTGTACTATCCCTATATATTCTCAGTAAACAAGTCTCAAAATCTTGAATATATTTTACCTTTCAAGTTTATTTATTTTATTTGAAAGATGTTTACTAGAAAACAGGACAGAATACTGATCAAGAAAATGATTTATTGCAGTCCTGTGGTTTTACTGCACCAACAAAATAAACCATCAGACGATTATAGGCTCATTTCATCATTTCACAGCAGTGGCTCTCCTCTATGCATCTTTAATGTTATGATATAAACATAAAGAGATGTACAGCAAACTCAAGGCAATGCAAAGCTAATCAACCAACATTTATTGGATGAAACGAGCGCTGTTATCATATACTGCTATGTCAGAGTACAGATTAACGTGTGCGTGAAACAGATTTGTTTTAAAGCAGAGGCTTAGGGTTGAGTGTGACTATCTCAGAGACTAAAGGTGATTGGAGATTACCTGAGTGACCCAGGCCAAAATGACACATGCCCAATTAGCTTTAATCTCACTAATGTAGTGCTGTGCATGTGCCTGCATGTGAGGCAGAGAGAAGGGGGGCGATGTTTATACAAAAAAATGACTACATGTTTAAATTGTCCTTAACCTAAATGTATATCAATCTTCCATCCCTAAGACATTTAAAAGCAGTTGGGTTGCAGACTGAATTGAATCTTTCAATTAAAAGCAGAGTTTAAGTCTTTTCATGATCTGACTACCTTTTTTGTTTGTTTTCAAATATCACTGACCTTGTCGATGTCCTGCTGTCTATATCAGGCTCTTTAGTGTGGTAAATAAATCTGCTGGTGCCTTACAGCAAATACATAAGCAGAAAGAGCTCTTAATTATTTTTCAGTTCCTTAGATGGAATCAGTGCCTCTGGGCCATAGACACAAGAGGAGGAATAAATGACTTTCCCCTCGAGGATAAAACGGCTCATGAAAAGGTAGGAAAATAGTCGCAGCATATGGTAAAATAAAAGCCTGCACGCCCCACAGTTTGACTTCACACTAAAACATATTCTCACATTACATGCTGCCTCTCTGTTTTTGGTGTCAGAGCTCATATTGTGCTAGAGACCCGTTGCTTACTGGTTCGGGCACATGCTTCAGCATTGTGAGTTTTATTACACTTTTAAATCTCTTTTCACATTCTTCTCCCCATCATTTTCTCTTTGTTTTAGTCACCACTATTATTTCATTGTCATATCACTATTTTGAGGACCTTACACTAGCTTCCGGCCAGGTTTCGTGTTGATTTCAAATTCATTATACTGACATGTGCAGCATTGGTCCCACATTATTTATCCGAGTTATTGATTTCTTAAATTCCAAAATCATAGACTGCACACTTCACACTGTAATTAGTTGGCTGTTCCACAAACCTGCTTATGATTTATGTGTGACGGGGATTTTTATGCTCATATTCATTAGAACCTCTTCCTCCTGAACTTAGGGAAGCTCAGATTTATGGTATTTTCAAAGTTCAACTTAAGACACACTTTTTAGACTAGTGTTTGCTTGTTGACTTTTGCTCTTTTTATATTGCCTGGAGTTTTTATTGACATTTTTTTTTCTTTTAAGTTAAGTATTGATTGACTTGCGTACAGCACTTTGAAGCTGCTCTAAAAGGCACTAAAGTTTTACTATTTTTTTAATGATTTATAGTATTATTTATCACTAAACTTAGTAGTTTACCAAAATATATTAATTGAAATACATAATAATACACAATAATTTATGTAGAAATTATTGTAATATACAGTGATGTGAAAGAGAGCTTGCCCCCTTCCTGATTTCTTATTGTTTTGCATGTTCGTCATGCTTACATTTTTAGATCATCAAACAAATTTAAATATATGAGTCAAAGATAACACAAGTAAACACAAAATGCAGTCTTTGTATGAAGATTGTTATTATTAAGGGAAAACAAAATCCAAACTTTCATGGCCCTGTGTGAAAAAGTGTCGATTTTATTTTCCCTTAATAATAACAACCTTCATTTAAAAACTGCATTTTGTGTTCACCGCACTTGTTATCTAAGTTTGTGTTACATTGAAACAAAGTGTGACAAACATGCAAAAAGAAAAAGAAATCAGAAAGGTGCCAAACTCTTTTTCACACCACTGCATTTGAAAAAACATTATACTTAGTTGAATTTACTTGAACTCTAAAAAATTCTAAAGACGTCCTGCTCTGAATACATAGGGAGCAAAGGACGGACCCCAAAGATTATGCTTTGTGCTTCGTTCCCTGATGGTTTGGTTTGTCCGTGGCTGAAATGAAAAGCTAGTGGCCGGTGCCAAGTGGGGTTTCATCCAAAGACTGGCAGTTTGGCTGGGCAGAGACTGATGGAGCCATAGTGATAAATTCCTCACAGCACGAATGCGTCTGTCACTAGACATGCTGTTCCACTGGACATCTTCACTTCATTGTTATCTTGACCACTACTGACAAACAGTGAAAAAACACTGAAACATTGTTTAATAAGAGCCAAGGCATAATTGATTCTTCATTCTTGGCACTCCATATATATATGTGTAATATATATAAACACACACACACACACACACACGCACGCACGCACGCACGCACGCACGCACGCACGCACGCACGCACGCACGCACGCACACACACACACACACACACACACACACACACACATTATATATATATATATATATATATATTATATATACATATAATGTCCCCTAAATTCTATATTTATAATAAAATGATATATTACCATTTAATAATAAAGTGCTGTTTTACTTAAAACTATCATAAACAGCTCGCATTGGGAATCCAAATGGTTTTGACAGCATGACTTTCAAGGAAAGCTTGCCTGATCTAGCTTCGCTTTAAAGGTTGTGAGCTGACCCCTGCTGTGGTGTCGCCCCACACCTGGGCATACCGGCAGGGGGCAACTTTTGTGTTTGTCTTTACCTGGTGGTTTTGAGGTTGAAGGCTGTATTGTGACTACATGACCTGAGAAAGCGTTCCTGGCTGTGCCTCTTGACATCCACTAGACCCAACACAGCTAAACACTTCAGACACTAAAGCATTCTGCCCTCATCTTCAGTATTTCAACTCTTTGAGAGGGATGAAAGAACAATGGAAAATGTTCGGACATATACACAGTATATACATAACAGTACTATAGCTGTCAGTCAATTAAAAAAAGTAAAACAGATTAATTACATTTATATTTATCTACTTATTTACTTTATCCAAAGTTACTTATAATTGATATGCTGATAAATTAATCAAATTGTGTGCAGTTAATGTCTGCAATGATTAAATGCCTTTTTTAGCATGTAATTGTTATTATCATTATATTATATCAGTAATTGTTCTAACTCATCAAATTGACAACCCTATATGCTATATATAATACACAAAACTGAAAGAAGTAACAGGTAAAGTTGTGGTGTCTGTGGGTATCAAACAGGACGTGGGTAGTGAAATGGAAAGTATATGAATATCTAGGCCAGCATCCGTGGAGTTCAAGTGAGAAGTTAGTTAGTTGTGGCTTGAAAACAACATGAGCAGTAGAGACCAATATGTTGTGAGATTGTTGTATTCATACTAGTGCTATCAAATCGATTAAACATGATTAATCGAATCTTATCTTGATAGCACTAGAATAAAAACAATACAAATATACAAGATAAACACAAATGGTTACATAAACACAAAATGTTATGTTACATGCGATCAATCGATTTGGCAGCACTAATTCATAACTTATTGCTGTTGCTTTTTTTTGAAACCACAATGACTAATATAGCATTATGGGTTAAAAAGTGGACTCAAATAACAAGGTTTTTTCACCTCAAATTTTGAGAATTCTAAAAAGGCAAGGATTTTATTTCACACATATACAGTAATTTGCATCCCTAATTTACATAATTTCTGGCTACTAACCTGACTCAAGCATTTGTTCTTTCCACTTTCTGCATTGATTTTTGAGAAACTGCAGAGAACTGTTGAGAGATCGCTCTGCAGAATGTGGTAAAATTTGTTAAATGGAGATGAGAGTGCTTCAAGCTGAAAGCATTTCAACTCACAAATATGCGTTAAAACTTTGTAAAAGATGGATGTTCCAATTCTGTGGAAATCTGCAGAGTTTTATGTGCACAGATTCCATGTGGACCTGCTAATGACCTTCAAAAGCACAGCACAGATGGTACTGCACATCCCCCAATACAGTACTGCTGCGGTCTTTATACTGCACATTTAGACATAAAACATCAGAAATAAAGATCAAATGCTCATTGTATATCACAAGAAAGAAAGAATACATTAGAAATCTGTGTAAAAGTAAGCTTAGCAAGCCACTGAGGACATGGACTTTCTGTTACCACCTTTTAAAGAGTAAACAAAGGTAAACTTTCGAAAAGGCCACGTATGTCAGAGCTGACACATATAGTGTATGACACCAGAGTAAACTCTTCAGGAACATTTTGTTTACCCTCCTTCACCTTGATCTTTGTTTAGATTTCTGACCCCATTCCACGTCTTGTTGTCACCACATTTCATCTTGCCCTTTTCTGTAATTATCATATCTACTGTCTGTGAGTGAATCTCCCCGCTGTTTTTTATATCGTCTTTCTTGCCTTTTTGTAGTTTAATTATTTATATACATTAATTTCCAGTGAAATGTGGCAGCGATGGCCGGGCTGAGCTGGTTCTGCGTGGGTACTTCGCTAATAGCCTCTCTCTTGCAATTAAAAAAACACTTCATTTGATCTCCCTCAGTTATTGTAATCTGTCATGAGGACCGAATCATGTTTGAATGGATGAAAAATGGCTGTCCTTCACTGCTCTACCTCTTTGGTCTGTGCATTTTACAGTGAGCACAAAATTAACGTGATCTCATGACATAAAAGGACATTTTTTGTATGAATTTGTGCAATGTGATTCATATGTATCATATGTATGAGTTTTAGAAAAAGTAAGTCATAAACAGGGTCATCCTTAAAACTAACCATCAGTGGGTCATAAGCAGATTGTACAAATTAACCGGAATTAGCCAAATAATTTGCCCAAACCTTAAAATAGTTATGAATTGCCATAAGAGTATGCTAGCTTCATCTGTGATTATGAAGACTATGTTTGTTCAGGCAATGAAAAATGCAAGAAGTGTTCAAGCAAAAAAAGTCAAAAAGAGTTTTCTTAAATGATTAATTATCTTATTGAATGGCTAACCAAGATAGAAATTTATGTTCATAGCACGAATGCTGTAGGTCGGGTTGCATGCAAAGGTTTATTAAAATAATTAACTGTGTGAGCAACCATAATTTAACAAGTGCTGCTAATTATATACAGGCCTGTTTCAACATACCTGAAATGGGGCGGTCTCTCATTACAGGAAGATGAATTAATTCTCTGCTGAAGTTCCAGTCATATGAATTTGGATGATGCCAAATTCTTGAATGACGAAAAGAGAAGAAACTCATTCACATTGCTGTACATTGAGATGCCACACATAAATTTAAATCAAACCTGTTGTTTTCAATCTGAATAAATGTTGGCGACTATAAATGATCGCTAAGAAAATGAACTGTAAGGAAACCTGTTGGTTCACCAATAGTGCTGAGTAGATGCCAAACAGTGCACAAATGTGCACTTTGGGACTGTATCCTCAAAACGCAGATTCTTTTCCTCAGGCCAATCTGATCATGTCTCTCCAGCGGAATGTTCTGGCCTGAATCCCCATGCTACTCCTGTCCTCAGCTGAACCCAGTTAGCAAATCGGCTATACGCTTACTCGCATAAACACACTTCTGAGAAACTTGTCCTGGCAAGCTCTCCTGATGTCTCTCTCAAGCGTGGCCAGCATCAGAGTCTCTTTAATCTCGACCCATCGATCAACCAGCACTTTAGTGCTGATAAAAGAGCCATTTCTCAAGTTCCTGCTGATCCCCTACCCCCTCTTCGTCTTGTACCTTCCTGCCGAAGTGGTTTTGTCCAAGGTTGATCTAAATCATACCGAATGTATCAAAGTGCTCCATGTGAGAACAAGTGCAAAGCGGGACTGGTGAGGTTGACAGGCCTCAACCATTTCAGCCATAGGTTAAAAAAAGATATTGTTCAAGATGCCAGAGAGAGGAGCTTATAAAATCGCATATGCCACCGCTGTGTTGATACATTTAAGTTCTTGCTGTCAGCCATGGCCACATTCTGGAAAAGTGATATTGTCAAGTTTGAAGGTATGCCAGATGGGTTTCAATTCCCTGTAGTGGTCCAACGCAGCCTGTTTTCTTGAATTCACACCTGTTTCATTTAAATGAAAGAATTCACTGTGAAAAACACACCAAAATTGTAAAAAATATTGATTATGAAATGCTGCATAAATTAGGGGGAAAAATCTTTAAATACGTTATCCTGCAAATCTATCTTGAGCTATAGGATATTTTGAGCTGTGTAAATGACTAACTTCTTGTCAAAACTATCAGAGAGTACAAAGCCCATAAAGATACATTGTGATTATGGTAAAGACGTTTTTATTTCAATGCTTTTTGGGAAAGCAAAAAAGCAAGGAAAAGTATCCCCCTCATTTACTATCTCCATTATTCAACAAGAAAGAATATATTCCCCCAAATATTGTAATACAATAAAAAAAAGAATGCAATAAACCCTGATAATCAGAATAATAAAAATGCAAAGCGCATCAGAGATCAGCACGTTTTATATTGCAATCAAAAACAGCTACTTCCCCCTGAAACAATACAAATCTTTGTATAGTTTGAAATCTGCTGTATGTTTGCCCAGATGTCCCTGAAAATGACACATTGGAAACAACTTTGGGGTGCATTTTAATTGCTTGTCTGCTTGGTAATGATTTTGAATAATGAGTCAACAGTTATGAATAATGTGATTTGCCAGAGGACATCAATGCAAAGTCAGTTACCAGACCCAAAACAGGGATTAAAAAAAAAAATTCAATTGTCAGATTTATTGGTGTTTTGTTTTGTTTCTTTGGCAGAAGAACAAGGACTTTGCTGTAAGCTCGTCAGACAATGAAACATTGGCATTGACAATTACAACAGAATCATGCTGTGAAATGAAGACCTGTGCATGAGCTCTGCAAGTTATGTGAAATCTGATGTTATAACCACAAGCAAGGCTGTCATTTTAGGTTGATTTTTTTTTTTTAACCCTTGTGTTTCCATAACTGTAAACTCTCATGGCAAACACAGTTTTAGCTTAAAAATGACTAATCAAAACTATTTTGTTTGCCAATCAACATTATGCATGTTAAGCCACAACTTAAACTACTCTTGAACCCGGAAGTATTCTTTAATGATTCAGCTCTGCCCTGTAACCACATATAATCCCTTCTAGAGAGATAAAGTCTTCAAATCTGCATAGCTCTTTATCCCGAGGGGACCGACAGCGCGGACGACACACTGACAGCTCCTTATGTCATGGGTAAACACTTATTCCGTGACAGGCTTTTTGATGCCTGTCTCTTTTTACAAGAGCTTCTGATATCAGATTCTCACTGCGCTTGAGATCAAACACGCAGAGCAGGAGACGAGATGGCGTCTGCACATTATTTGTAGATAAAATCCTGATCAGAGATGCAAATGAAACTTGAGCTTGGGGCCTGTGTTCCTGGCTGCTGAAGCTGTCTGCAGTAAATGTGGTGATATATGGTACATGGTTTATGTAGATGACTCAAGGGTATTTTGAGATGTACAGAAATCCTTCAGATCAACCAGAACCTTATGTTATCAGATATCACTTGCATATTCTCATTGCACTGAACATGCATCATATGATGAAGATGAGTCGGAATCTATATATTTTTCTGTGTTCTGTGTTACTAAGCGAAAACAGTTTTCAGAGCAGGAGATTTGGATATTTCTCAAATCAAATGATTACTTAAAATTTAAAACAAAAGCAATAATAGATAAAGAACAAAAAGAAAAGAAAACATTTAAAAGAGCGTTCAATAAACGTTGACATAAAAATATCGACAGAAAATGTCAATATTGAGTAACTTATGTTTCAGACACTATACTGACAGTTAAGATAAATATAAAGATACAGTCATAGCCAGAATTATTGGCAGCACTAGTAAATACGATCAAAGATGGCTTCTTATCTTTCATTAAAAAATAATAAATCTAACCTTTCATTGAGAACTGAAGGGTGGCCATAATTTTGGCCATAATTATTGGGACTCTTTTATAAAATGCTTTTTGAAACCTGCTTTTCCAAATTTTTTGTTTTCTCCTTTAACACCTGATGAGTTTGGAGAACACCTGATAAGAGATCAGAGACCATTCCTCCATGTAGTATCTCTCCAGATCCTACCCATTTCCAGCTCTATGTTGGTGGTGCTTCTCTTCAGTTCAGCCACTCATTTTCTAATGGGTTCAGGTCAGAGGACTGGGATGGTCAAGACAGAAGCTTAATTGTGTGCTTAGTGACACATTTTTGTGTTGATTTTGATATTTGTTTTGGATCCTTGTCCTGGAGATCCAACCATGGCTCTTTATAAGATTCCTTGAAGAGGCTGTTATGATGTTTAATCCGTTGATATTTGATAGAATACATGACGCCAGAACCTCCAGCAAAAAATAAACCCACAACATTAAAGATCCAGCAGGGGAGGGGTTTTATCAAAAAGGCATCTTGCTGCCAAAAACCTTTTTTTTTTCATCTAACCCCAGAACTAATTTGTGTTTAAAGTTCCAGTCGTTTCTAACAACTGAATATGGTGGAGATTGTTTTTGGATGATTGAGGAGGATTTTACTTGGAAACCCTCTCAAACAACATGTGGTGATGCAGGGGCTGTTTGATTATTTTTTTTAGGCTTACTGCCCCCAAGACTCAACTAATCTCTGCAATTCTCCATCTGTGATCCTTGGATAGTCTCGAACTATCCTGCTCACCGTGCATTAAAATGATATAGACACACGCACTCTTCCAGGCAGGTTTGAAACATCTTTGATTGTAACTTCTTAATTAATTACTATTTTTGATCATATTTACCAGGGGGATCTATAATTCTGGCCATGACTGTAACTACATTACTGTCCGCAACGGCTAGATTCTCTTTACTATGAACACACTACAATATACATCGTCTGCCAGTTTTAAGGAATATATATATTTAAAGGAATATACTGTCAAACTATAGTTGAAAAGTCCTTTACTTTCATCACATTTGCTCCGTCAAAAACAAATAGTTCAGAACAAAGTCACAGCAGAATTGGCTGTTGTTTTGGAATTCATTTTACGACCTCTTTATGACCATATTGAACCATAGGAGATTTGGGTGAATAGACTTTTAATTGAAATGATAGAAATCTCTGAGTTCATAAAAAAATATCTGCATTTGTGTTTTAAAGATGAATGAAATTCATTTGATTTGATACGTATTTGTAGTATTTGATACTTGATGGGGCTACAGCGGCAGCAAGAGACAAAACAGGCTGAGAAACACTGAAAATATATATGTAATCGCCATAAAAATAAACAATGAATAGTTTTAAAACGCCGTGATATTAGTTTAGCTACTTCTTTTTGAATCTCTCCATTGACACCCAGGAGATGGATTTCCTCACACCTTTAAACTTCTCACCACACTTCGAGCTTCAATTTCTCACTCCAGTCACCTCATTTTCATTTTGCTCTGCTTGCAGTCAATCTGAAGCTGGCAAAACCCCTTTTGAAAATGTGCTTATTCAAATCTCACTGAAATTATTCAAAGCAGCAAACTGTTGTTGCTTGGCGAGAACTCCAGCGTGACAGCTGCTGCGGATCTTTGAGGCGGCATGCGTGGGCCCCTATGACGGACGGACCTCTTTGTGACTTGTCCCTGGGAAACCATTTCAGTCTACAAGGTCGAGAGGCACTCTCCCACACTGTGCTGCTTGCGCCGGCCAAACCTACAGTAGAAAACAGTCACAAAAAGTGTGCAAGGCAGCTGTAGGGAGCTCGAACAATATTATTTGCGTTCACATAGCTGCCTCTCACAGTGTCTTTGTCTGAAGCCATCGTGTTGCCATTGAAAAGTTGTAAAGCTAACTGTATTGACAGCATATAAAAAAGCCTTTTATTTCGAAGGTGCTGTGGTGATCATGCATTGTGTGGGTGCCACCTTTTAAATAGTGGCTTACGTTTTGTTGTTGTTGCTCAGCTGTCACCCCCTGAAGTGTTGGTCCATTTGCATCATAGCTTCACCAAAACCTTGATGCTCCTTGCCTATTTATCCAAGTTTTAAAAAAACATCATGTGTAAGGACAGTGTCATGAAATGAAAAATGGCAGTGTGGCACCTGTGCAAGGCCTTTTCACAGAAACACAACTTATATATTTAATAAAAGTGTTCCCTTTAACCGTATAACATAAAATAAGAAAGAGAAAGTATTTTTTCAGCATGAGGTCAAGATGATACAAGGAAACAGGAAAGTGTGGGTGGAGAATAAAGATGGTCTACCGACAGGAACTAAATATACAAAAATACTTCCATTCAGCAGATTACTGATATTGTAAAAGCCCAGCAGAAGTTGTTTATTTAAAATGCTGATTTTCTTCTTGTCAGTTAAACATCTGTAAAGCTGTTTCAAAATATTCATCTCTCACCCATTTAAACAATGTGTCCTCTTACCTCAGCAGTTTCCAGAGCTAATAGACATCAACTGATGTGATTTGGCACCAGTACAAATGTAACTGAACAAGAAACATGATATTATTTGATATCCCACTGCTGTCACTATGTATGATTGAGGAGTCACAAGGAGAATTGCACCAAGATGTTGCAGTCCAAAAAGGTGTTTATTAAAGTGAATAAAATAAATACGGTTGAGAGGAATGAAAGAGGTTATCAATAAAAAGAGTCTAAAAACTGAATTGCTATATACTAAAACAGTAAAAACTCTTCTGTACATCTATTGAGGACAAAGTTTCAGTGCGCTCAAGCAGCGCTTCAATAATGTTGTTCAAGTTCCCTAATAATAAGAATAAGAAGAAGAAGACGAACATCTTATTTATAAAGCGCCTTTCAAGAACCCAAGGACACTTTACATAATGTTGACAGATACATGTATACAAACAGGATATAACAGCATGAACGTCCAAACAGACAATGGTCATTTAACAAACTTGACAAACCAAAATAAGCATGGATCTGAAATTTAAAGTATGTAATCAGTTACCAAAACATAAATTGGTTTGGAAAAAAGGTCAGGATTTATGAGACATTGCAAACCGTTGATCCGTCCTCCAATCCCCCTATACTAGCAATGGCTGCTTTCCAATTGAAGCATAACAGATTTTTTAAAATGAACTCTTGCTTCATCATGATTGAAAAATAAATTAGGAAATATAAAACAGTGAACTTCACGTTAATATTTGCATAAAAATGCATAAAAACATTAAGAACACCAATAAAAACAGAAATGGAAGACAACTTCATGGTCTCTCTAGCACATATACCAAATGAACAAATGGTCTAAGACTGCCACTTTGCAGCATGCATATTTTAAGTCTCTGATGTGACTGACTACATGATGTGTAGTGATGAAGGGTTAAACAGGGGCTTGTCCCAAATGGCACAATTCATATGCACTTATGGTCTTGTGGACTTAAAATGGCTGCCACGTGTGCGTGTGTCCGTTAAGTCCATGAAGACCGTAGGGTGTCCCACTTGTCATTGGCCCTGTCTTAAATGACACCCTAAACACCTGTGGTCTTCCTACAAGTTTGCACTTTCGTGACATTACGCCACTGCGACTGTCGTTAAGAGTTCTGCTGCAGAGCGTGCTTCAGTGTGGGTTCATCAAAAGTGCAAATCAAGGCCACATATTGACCGCAAAGAAACTTAAAATGACAAGCGGGATACTCTACGTTCTCTTGGACTTAACGGACATATGCACATGGCAGTCACTGTAAGTCCACAAAACTGGGCCATTTTAAATTTCAGAAGACTGCTCCCGAGCACCCCCTTTGCAATCGATATGCACACTTGATACACACTTCGGTCAAGCCCGCATTGAAACGAGCTCCACAGCAGACTTCTTCCCGACAGTCAAAGTGGCGTTACATCACGAAAGTGCGGACTCATAGAAAGGCCGCGAGTGATTAGGGTGCCATTTGGTTCTTAAAGGTGTAGTTCACCTAACAATGACAATCCTGCCATCATTTACCCTGCCTCATGTCATTCCAAACCCTCTGACATTCTTTCTTTCAGCATGGAGATGTTTTCTTAAAATGCTCATGTAATGTGTCTATTGTATACCTTGAGGTAGGCTTTTAAAGCTGAAAGGCTCCGGTATTTTTTTAGGAACTATTAAAGTTCCCCTTACCACAAGTTTTCTTTTTGTACTTTTTATATTGTTTGGTTCCATGCACCTTGTGATCTGGTAAAGTCGCGCCAGATCTGACCTTGCTACTACATTTTTTCTTTTTATGAAATGCATCAGATGGACTATTTTTATGGATCTCTTTGTCTTTTTGGAGTCTTTTAGCCTGAATCCATTTCTTTTTGTATTGAAAAGAATACATGGCTTGTTCATTAAATTTTCCTTTTGTGCTTCATTTGGAAAAAAGAAACTCAGCATGACAGCATGACATTGAGTAAAATATAAACATTTTGTATTTCCAATTTATATATATATAATCTGCCTGATGTGCTAAGAACTGGAGCAGTAATAAACAACTCTGTGAAAGTAGTCCATTCATTCTAAGCAAATTCTTCCTTAGCAGTGTTAAAATCAATGTTACCTGCGATAGTTCACATTTCACTGCTAGACTTTCCATGAAATCATTACACGCCAATGGACTCGTTCCTACATAAATAGACATTTATGTCAAACTTTTTGTGACCAATAAATATTTCATTTCTATTCGCTTTTCAAGTAAGTTGTTATCAAAATTTGTATAAAATGTACAGGCTTTACAGGTAATATTTTTCATTGGCAAATTTGAACAAAAACAGACAATATTGTCTCTAAAATATAAAATATTAACTTATTTATTGAACTATTTATAAAATAATTGTCATATTTGCACTTGTGCTATTCGGGATGAAAACAGCACTCATGTGATACTGTGCTCGTTACTTGTGTGATATTGCTTAACTACTGTATCACGTATGATATAAATAACAAAAATACAGGGACATCCTGACATCAGCTGTATGAAATGTAAAATGACCTAGGTCTGGAGCGGGGCGGGTGCATTAAATTATTTAATTTATGTCACTTAATATTGTTCATGTGGATAACACTATTAATTAGGCTATATTTTTATATTCAGATTATATGTATTATTTTATATTAATTAATTTATATTTACTACATATTTACAATTGTATCTATTTGGACATTTAACTGTTCAGATTTACATAGTTTCATGACTTTATATTAAGATTATGTAATTTGTTTTCTGGTTGGTCTTCTTTAAGTATGCACGTCTAAATATGCATAAATAATGAATATAAATATAACCACACTGAATTCCAGGAGTGCAACCAACCAGTCTTAATGCCACATTATCCTGAAAGCACTGCTGTCATGGGACTCCAATTTTCCTCCCTTGTGAAAAATGTCAATCTTTTTTAACTAAGTGTGTTCTAAGCACATAAGAACTTTAGACTTCTGGACTTCTTTTGTAGAAAAAATACAGTGTATCAATTGCATAGCCTTCTTTGCTTGAAAGGCTGTTGGCCCACATTTCCAAATCAATTACCAGTATTTGTTCAAAGTGAGAGAGGGAGATTAAGCAGGAATGTTTACTGGAACATAACCACAAGCGCAATCACAAAATGGGGTTTGTCTGTAAACGACAGAGATTAGTTTTCCAGAAACTACCTTTCAGTGTCAGCAGTGGCCAGCTGTTGTCTTGTACGTATTTGCGTGTATCTGATTCATTTGGCATCAAATGTGTGGATGTTTGTCAATGAGCATGGTTGATGATTCACCAATCTCATGCTCATAGAAACTGAAGAGGTGTAATAATAGTCACACTAGTGCGGGTATGGGGTTAACCCTCCCTCTGGGGTAGCTCATTATGGGCTGATTGTAATTAAGGAGCAATTTATACAAAGATTACTTTAATTAGCCAATTAGCTGATCATTTGCAACATGAGAGTGCTGAAGCGAGCGTCATTTGCAGAGCTTTGGTCTCGTCAGAGGAGCTTACTCTTACCAGCTTTCTGCAGAGATCCTTTGATCGAGTGAACGGCTGTGCCATTGATGAAAGCTGCACGGTGACATTGTCACAATCACAGCAAATGGCTCGAGGACATATCCGAGGCTGTTAGCAGAAGGGTCACTGAGTTTAAAGCTTTGCTAGTTATAAGTGTATGTACTTGTTTCTCTGAAGTTTATTGCATTATAATTGACATATGCACTGGTCTACATAAATGACCAAATGTATGGCCGGGCTAAGCAACCTTTTTGACTGGAAATGCAATGATGTGTATTTAAAGATGTATACTTAGCATCCCATGTTCCTACAAATTATTGTGGTAATGTTTACTGTTTTTACTGATAACCACAGAGTATTGTTTGTAATGGTTGTTGTGTTTGATTAGAGTACCTTTTTTCCATTAATTATGTAGTTTTGAGAGATACTGTGAGTGTGTGGAAAGCATTTCAGTTTGTGTCTTGAATGCTAAAAACCTTGTAAACATTGGTTAGAAAGCTCTCAAACATTGATCGTGGTGACTTTATTTGAATCAAGTAGACATAGTGTTCTGAAAACAAAAACTGTACATCGTGCCTGATACATAATGAGTCACGAAAAATGCAGCTGTGACCAAATTATCTACTTGGATGCTTCAAAACGTACTTCCGTATAGTGAAGGGTTGTTCATGAACAATTTGAATCACAGTCGCCCACAGGTTTTTTTCCCACCAAAATCGAAGCCGTAGACAGTGATTATAACGACTGCTGTACGCACCTAATTATACACAGGCTCTCTTTACACAAGTTTGTGTTAACTTAACCCATGTAGAATGGGAAGAGAGGATCATTTTACTGAATTTATCTGTGAATCAGCACAATGAACAAATATTTAGTGAAGTAAATTTGTTGGCAAATTCCCAGACCATGTTCATGCAATCTTTGATCATATTCTGAATTAAGAAATAATTATAATGGAGCAAAGATAAACTATTGGAAACAAATGATTGGTTCACCTCCAGAATCATTCATTTGTCACATGACTGACATTTACAACAGTAGCTGTTCTAGTTCAGTGGAACAGTGTGTTTTCAAAGCTTAAATCTAAAAAAAGCAGTCACTGGCAAACGTGTGCCAAGACCATTTGACTATTCCCTCATACAAAGGTCTGGAGTAGATATTTCATCATATATCAGCTTGAACTGCAGTTCACAGAGGATTGAAGAAGACTAGTAATGGGTGTCAGTGCCACTGCACAACTACAACTGCACTCTTCAAACACTGCAATGTGTGGGAGAGGAGAGAGCAATCTGATGAACTCATGCATAACAGATCTAATAATAGGATTTGAACCAACACACATTTATTTAACAAATATTTATTTGCTTTAATCATAAATGAATAAAATATTTATTTCATATTTTACATTTATGCATTAGGCAGCCGCTTTTATCCAAATTACATCGCATTCAGGGTGTACATTAACATTCTAATCAGTTCTTGATTTCCCTGGGAATCAAACCCATAACTTTGGCGTTGCAAGCAGTACTCTCTACTGTTTGAGCTACAAATATGTTTATTATTTTAAGTATATATGTGTGTGAGGTTCATGTATTCCCTACATTGTGGGGACGATAGGTCCAAGCAAGGATAGAAACACCAGAATTATTGGGTCCAGATGAGGAAAAGCTTACAAGTCTGACTCAGTGATGTTCTTTGAAAATGCAAAAAAAATTCATAATGTTTCAGGTGAGGGTTGTGTTTAGGGTTAGTGGCATATACAGTTTGTACATTATAAAAAGCATAATGTCTATGGAAAGTCCCAATAAAACATGAAACCCAACATCCTGCACGTGTGTGTGTCTGTGTGTGCAGCATTTATCAGTAAATAATGAATAAAAGCACATTTCTTTGTGCCTTCTTAACAGCAAATTTATTTCTAATCTCATTATAATATTTATAATAAGCTCAACATGTGAAATATCATCAGTGCGTGAAACAAACTGTTAATGAGAAGGCCAGCAATGGTGCTGCAGGCTAGTAGCAAAAATATATTCTATTTATTATTCAGGAACAGTTTCCACTACATTTGGAAAAGAAAATATTTATTTATAGGCAAATTCCAGCAAATTTAAATAAATCCATGGCAAGCAGGACATCATTTGTGCCATGCTATCAGGAGTTTATGATGCACTAAATGCAATATATTGTTCACTAGCCTGCAGCATGCGGTTTAGTGGTTGAGCCAATGATTTCTCATTGCAGTGCAATACTGTTGAGTAGCACATTGTACTCACACTTCACTATTGTTTTTCCTCCAATTCAGCTCATAACTAAATAAAACAAGCTTTAAGGGTTGATGCATAATAAAATACTTTTTGCTCTCTTTCTCTATCGCTCATGTGCATTGCAAGTTTGCTGATCCCTGGTCTGTAGCACACTAAAGAAACATTTTCACAGTATAATCAGCAGGATACTATTTATTCATCAGCCCCTTGGTTTCCTTGGTTCAGTCTCTCCATGGGGATGGAATCCGATGCTAGCGATACACTCAGCCGCAACCTGGCAAGGCCTTGCGTGGGCATTCTTACAAAGACCATGCTGCTCTCTCAACAATATTTTATCTGAAAACAGGGCTCAAGAGCTACTAAACAGGTCAAAGCATGTGTGCTACGGCTGCTCGGGACAGCAGGGGTGGAAATAGGTAAGCTGCGTGACATCTCCACAGCTGTAAGATTGATGTTGTTTCCCTCCTACATGGCTGCGCTTTCCCTGTGTAACAGATTAAGCTTGAATTGCAAAGACTAGGTGCAACAAGAGTATCTAAGGACAACCTTGGCAGTAATAAATCTAGTCAGCTGACCAAGCTGAAAAAAACCTCCAAACAAAGAGTAAATAATCAGGAATATGTAGCACAGTATACCGAGCTTGCCAGGGGATCAGGGGCATGTGATCCTACGCTTATAAAAAAGGCCTGGAAAAATCAACGGAGACAGTAAAAGACTAATAGCTTTTGGTGGAAACTAAATCCAGTTCTACCTGCCTTAACTTGTCACCAACAGCTGCAGAAACCTCCGTTCAGCATCAGGCCATCTGTTAAGAGCATGTAGAAAGAGATCAGTGTGCCAACAATCAATTATTAATGCAGTCATTTACATCACCACTGATGAACACAACAGATGACTGCAAGCGCTAATTAAGAAGATTACAATTCAGAAGCGCGTCCTCATATGATAATCATCATTAACACCCTCACAGAATCACCATAACGATTGTACTCAAAATGTGACATTAATATTTAAAAAAAATCCAGTTCTGCTGGGATGTTGAACACAAAAAAATATATTTTGAAGAATATGCGTAATGGACCCCATTGACTTCCATAGTATTTTTACTACTTGTCCACTGTAGTCTACTGCTTGTTTATCCATATTCTTTAAACTATCTTCTTTTTTTGTGTTTAAGAATATAATTTAATTCATACAGAAACAACTTGAGGGTGAGTGAATGATGACAGACTTTTCATTGTTGGGTGATCTATTCCTATCTGAGCACTAAACCTGCAGTTACACAAAGCCATCCACAATCCAGTTTAACCTTATGCTAAATCCACCTAAGTTGTGCTATTATGTGATTATTGAAGTCACTGTTTTATGCAAACGCACCTCCTTTATATGTAAATTCAGCTTATTATAGATGCTGCAGAGAACTCTGCAAGACGAGAATTGTAGCATGCAAAGCATAGCATAGCATTTTTTTGGGGCTTCTGCACCTATATGTTCTCTAGTAGTGAGTATGTAAAGTACATTGTGCACATATCAAAAAGGAATATATTTTCAGCACTAGCATGTTCATGCTAACGGAACAGATCTGTTCTCTTTTAACACTGGCCGGTGTTGTGAGCAGCATCCCGCTGGGTTGCGTGTCCATGCTGGCTCCACAAGCCACTTCAGCTATGCAGCCTGGGCGAGATGGTCCAGGCAGCATGCCAGGCGAGGGTGGTTCAGGCCTTGGCACAGGATGCACTTCCACAACAACGACGGGAAGAGATGATTAGCAGCCACTAAACGCACAGACCATGCAGTCACTCAGCTTGGCCAAGAACAGCGAGAAAATTCACACACATTTTCACTCTTTCCGATGATCTTTCTCTTCTAGGCCGGAGAAAAAAGTGCCAAAGATGACAAGACAACAGTTGTCTTTGATTCTCAGGGCTATGGTGGACTGTGCATTATTTGGGCGGCTGTTTCTACTTTCTCTCTCTCTCTCTCTCTTTTTCCCTCCTACCTTTTGTGTGTGTGTGTGAAGAAATGCTGAGAACTGGACTGGGAATCAAGGAGTTCTTTATCAGAACTGAATATTTTGTTAATTGCTCATGAATGTTTGCATTGTTATGAATTTTTCAGCATCTTTCAGTGATCTCATAAATGAGTCACAGGCAAACTTGTTGGTCTAAAACGACTCACTCACTCGCTGAATCAGTCAAAGTTGTTACTGAATTAACAGAATTAACTGAACCACAAGTCTTTATGGTCATATATATGGTGTACTTAAGACTCGTGAAACATAAATCAGTGCAAATGAAACCTGATTCATTCAATTTCTTGTGATTCTCATCCCTAAGAAACTTCTTACACTACCTTTACTGCTGATAAAGTCATCGGGATCATGTCTATGAAAATGTGAAATATTGTTGAACCTTCCTTTTATATGCAATCTATAAACATAATCTACATGACACAGCTGATTTCCATGAATAGTCTGACTGGCCATTTAATAAGATAGTGGTCTAGTTTCCCATTAACAAAGTTTATTTTTTCCACATTTAGAAACACTCTTTAGCATTTTGGCACAGCTGATCGATTCTGCACAGTGATGCAGTGTTACTGCTGCATATTAAATCAATAGTGATCCCTATTCCTCTGCCAAGGCAAAAAAGAAGCCACAGACATTATGCTTAGCCTTTAAAAGGTACTTGATTATGTTTACCAAACTGACAGTGAGAAGGAATGAGATGCTTATAGCTAAAAATGTTCAAACCAAGTTCCATTTTCTTATAGATCACAACTAGGTTTGTCAATCGATTACCGGTACATACTATGATCAAAATAATTTCAAAATAATGTGGTAATGAATTAAATAAATCATAACCAACTCAATATTATATCTGCTGCAAAAGCCCCCAAATCAAGATAACTTAATGTTAAACTACAAAGAATCTTAATTATTATAATGCACATAAAAGATCTTGATTTTTTTTTGGCAGGACATTTTAAGCTTTCAATAGCTATGCTTTCATCCACCTATTATTATTCTCATTTTGAGATAATGCATTAAAAATGCTGGATGGAAAACACATGTGCTCAAATGATGGAAACACTTTTACCGAATAAATTCCCTGATACGCACCAAAAAAGACGTGACTTTGCAGTGGGACGCCATATCTGTAATGCTGTTTTGGTCATTCTGTAATGTTTGAGCAAAGTTTGTCGTCAAAGTGGTTCAGTATAATTCCCTTGCAGAAGCAACTTCCATTTTCCTCGTGATGTTTAGCGCCAGTTTATCAGGAAGTGACAATTTCGTTCTCTTCGACTCATTCGATGGAAAAAGTGTGATATTCCAAATTTGCAACTTTGGATGGAAACATAGCTTTGGTTCCTCTAAAACTAAATTACAATTTTATGTTTCAACCACAGATGTTGATAGAAAGCCCATCATTTCCTACTGTACCTTTAAAACATTACATTTACATGGCAGTCAAGAGAATAGCACTTTATATATATATATTTTTTTTTTTTATTCATAATTACCACTATATATTTGATATTATATACATTTTTTTAAAAACAAAATAAATGTATTGTTAATTTTATTTAACACAACTACCACTGGTCTAGTCTACAGTCTACATGCAATCACATTAAATCTGCAATAAATGTTGGTGTATGCATATATGCAGACAGACACTTTTTCGCTACTGGATCTCACTATTATTTAAATGCCGTTCAGTGTTGAAGACACCCCCCCAGATTTGCCCCTCCTTTCCTCTTCCTTGTTCAGTACAGTACAATGCACCACTCAAACAACTTGAGCTCCAGCCAACACAGAAACAGTTCTTTACTGATTGTGCAAGTACTTACGGGTGGGATATCTGATAGAGGCTTACCTGTGTGATACTCCAATAGACAATAGTATCTCATTTGATTGTGTTTGCATTAGTTGCATGATCACTGTCCTGCTGGTAAGCCTTTGTTCTTGTCAGATCTACCAACCTTATCACTTGATACAGTACTTTAGAGGTCACTTCTTGTATTATCCATTGTGCACAATACAATACACCAATCATCAATAAATATCAGAATGTGCAAAGGTTGATGTTCTACTAAAAATGAGCAAAGTTGACTAGCTAATCCTTTAGCTGAAAGCTATCCTTCAGACAAAACAGCAAGTACAAGCATCATATTGTAAAATATGAAATATGTTGTTACTTTTTAAGCAACTTTCTTTTTTGTAGTGAGCATATGAATGATTTGTGTAATGTTCGTGTTTTGATACTCTTTTGATATACTACTTTTTGGCTAAATTGGTATGTTTACAGTATATGCTCTAATTTTCATCAATCCGATTCAGATTCTAAAATGGTAAGTGCTGTTTATATCAACCCTAAATACTGCAATACAATTCACTCATTCCTTTACATGTGCATTGGATGTATTCTGAACAAAACATTAGCGCATATTGCAGTGACCCAGTTATTATGGGCCTCATTTATAAAATGTTGCATAGAAATGATTCCCCATTTGAATTTACGATCCTTAAATTCTCAATGTGCTTATGTGCGATTCAGAGAACGAACGGATGCACAAAAAACATGTATGCCTCTCTTCCAGGTGCCAAATTTATAAATTGCAAGCGTTCTTGAAATTGTGCGCAGTTGAATGGTTTCAGATCTCAGCCTTGTAAATAAACCCCAATCAATGCCAATAGTCAATGTCCAAATCCTTTACTTGAGAATGGCAATAAAGTTAGTATGAAGAGAAACATAGGCTACGCATCACAGAACTGTGCATGGATCCATACAAGGCGATTTTACCAATCTCTTTATTCTTAAACTTAAAAGACTTTAAATAAAAAACAAAACTAAGTGCACTTCTTGTGCAAAAACAGGAGTAAAGTCCAACAGCATTCAGGCAATGAGAAAACACACTAGCAAACATCACCAAGCATTGATAAGGCAAAGAGAGAGGAACACACGAGGGAGAAGATGAAGACAGAGAAGACAAGACTAACAAGATAAGTGATTGACGTGACAGGTGAAGGGAATGACACGAGAAAAACACGCAAGGGAACAGGAAGAGGGTGGAGACACGACATGACTTTGACAAGGCAGATCTAAGCATTTATATGCTTAATTTTTTCATGTTGATCCAATTCTTTCAGGTCTTCACCACCCTTTTCAGTTTGCTTTAGTGTTTTTTTTATTCTTTTAAGGTCATGCTGTGACATACATCTTCACAGCATGCTATAAAAAAAATGTGTAGGTTTTGAACTTTACAAAATTGAACTTTGAAACGCAGCAAAATGCCAAAATTCTTCGCATGAGCGTTTCCAATCTCCAGTATTTTCAAGCATATGAATAGAACAAAATGTATAGTGTGACAGGCCCTTAACGTTCCTAAGTGAAATGATCCTATGCTATAGTATCTAGTTATTATTGATCTGTTTTTATAATTTTGACAATGTTTAACATTGTTGATACTTTAGGAGTACTTTAGCTTAATATTTTCCACATATTGCCAACAAGCTTATTCCACTTGTCTGTTCTCATAAATGTAAATGTATTTTCCGCCATCAGACAAAACAGTATGTCTTCCTCCTGCAGTTGATGGGAATGTGGCCTATCCAACTATCTAATGAAGACAACTCACGCCCCTATATATCAGTTTGTTATATATCCCTGCTTCAGCGGGTAGATGTGCTCTTCTTATTCTGTTCCTTCAACTCATTGCTCTTCTGTAACTATATACAGTGAGTCAGATTCTGTGGCTACAGGTTCACTTTTTCTGATATCGATTAGCCAGTAGGCTTTCAGTCTGGTTTGCATCTGTTGTAAAACCATAGGTCGTGGAGAGCAAAAATAGATGCACAAGCTCTTGTTTTCCTCATGGGCGTGCGAGCGTGTGTATGTGTGCTCTTGTGTGTATGGATTACTGAGCTCGCTGAGTTCCGCTCTGACTCTCGCTGAAGGAATCTGCTGCTCGGGCAGTTTGCGCTCCCGTGAGTGAACTGATTGAATGATTAGTGACAGTTGACTCATGCTGGAAGAATTATTCTCTGGAAGAACAGTTAGAGTTGGAGCTTAGGGAGATTAGCGCGTGCATTTACTGAGGATGTGCTATGTTGTGGATGTGTGTTTTTAGCCGTCATATTGAATAGCATGGCGTTGTCATTGATACTGACATTTGGTTTCAGTGGTACTTGGTCTATAAATGGACCATTCATCATTTTCGCTTTTAACATGGTTTTACACATTTCAAACACATCTGTGAATAAAATCCAACTCTTGAATATTTAGATTCAAATTCCAGTGTTTAGTACAAGTTATATTACAGGGCTGTTGAATGCTTGAAACTGATTGGTTGACAAAATTTCTAATGTTTGAAATTTCAATTATTTTCAGGGAATCACACGGCTAAGGAATGTCTTTACCGCATTACAGTTCTAAATCACTTCACCAAATGATTTCAGTTATTTCACAGGTTCTTACAGTCCACAACAGCAAAATAACCAGAACCCACAGACACTGACCATGCAGATAAATATAGTAAACAATAGGATAAAAATGACAAATTATTTCCATGTTTTTTGTCACAAAAGTACATTTTGTCATGTAAAATGTACCGTATTTATTCGAGTATATCGCGCACACGTGTATAACGCGCACCCCTAATTTTCGATTAAAAATCGGTATAAAATTTTGTTTCACACCAAGCATTGTAATTGACAAAAAAACGTTGTTGAACACGTGCAGCCATGATAAAAAACATGTATTTATTGTATAACATATACTTATATAACATATATAACATATATTTATTGACAACCTAAACTAATGAACACAATACCGAAATAGAATTACTGGTAAAAATATTTATTTAAAATCCTTCAAAGTCAGATTCCTCATCAGAGACACTAAAGAGTTGCTCCCATTCTTCTGGAGTTAATTTTTCATCAGTGTCCACAGCAGGTCATATTCTGTGCCGTCCATTTTATTGCTAATGCCTGTCTTCACAAAAAATGCCTGTCTTCTCCGTAACGTGTGGGCGAGGAAATGAAGCGGCGAGGGGACTTTTTTTTTTTTTTGCGTACAGTGAGAGGCTGCAGCCTGTAAAATGCGCGGCGCGAACTCACAATTCGCCGGCGCCCTCAAAGGACCGGCCGTCAGAACAAACCCCAGCCCAGCCCTCGTGCATAACGCGCATCCCTAACTTTGATTTATTTTTTTGGTAGCAAATTTTGCGCGTTATTCTCGAATAAATACGGTAATGTAAAATGTAACTCTCTACCACTCAAATGCACACACTTGCACAGAAACGTGTTGTCAGCGTTGCGCTGATGACTTTATCAGTAAAGTAGTTTAACAACTTCCTTATTAGCGAGGCAATACCGGCACTGTTCTTGAAGCAGACAAACTTACATTATCGCTATTAGTAGAGACGCTGCTGCCGAACACTTTTGACAGACACACAGACTCAGAATGACTAATTCACATATGCTTAATCTCTCTCTCAGTTTTTGTGCCATAGTGTTAATTTGACAAGGAAAAAAAAAGGTAACACTGGGTGAGGCATTTAGAGTGGAAGTAAAGTTAATTAAATATAATTTTTTTTACAAATGCACTTCCATTAATTCTTCTAAATTACCATTGTGGCGAGCAGGACGTGGCTGAGGGACATGAGAGAACATCACGTATCTTACAGAGGAGCGGAGGCATAAAAGGAGGAGTGACGCCAGAGAAGGATGAGAGAGCACCAGGCCTGGATTTACGTTGTGTTTTGTGCTTGTGTGTGTGGGTGTCAGTCGTCCAAATTTTGCATTTGTTATTTATTTGATTAAAAAGTTGTTAAATGTTTGCTGGTTTCTGCCTCCTTCCTTCCCGAACAATGACATGTGTTACATTGGTGCCGAAACCTGGGAGGAAAAGGGAGAGCCCTCGCTGCTGGGAGGTATCGTGGTGCTGAAGAGATTGGGCAGCAGAGACGAGGAGGACAGCCAATGGCTTCTCGAGGCAGTGTGCTTCTGTCTCCTTTTCCCTTGCCTTGCTTGTCCTTACTCCTAGGTGCCACGGCCGCCATGACCCCCTGACCTGTGAGAGAAGGTCGCAAGGTCGGTGATGTGATTGGTAATGTGACATCGTATCTCATGGAGGAGCGGGGGCACAAAAGGAGGACCGACGCCAGTGAAGGACAAGAGAGACAAAGGCCTGTATTTTGTGCTGTGTTTTACTTTCATTTTGTATTGGTTTATTTTCAAATTAAAGTTTGTTGAACGTTCACTGGTTCTCCCCTCTTTCCTTCCTAAGAACAAAGAACTGTGTTACAATCATCATAGGAAATTGGGTTGGTGTTGCAATGTCAATGTCAAAAAAAGTGTTTTTTGCACAATAAATTCATGCTAACAAAGATATTATTTATCTGTTTGTTTAACATACCATACTCTAATCCTTTTTTTTTTTTGACGAACAAGAAGAAGAAAAGGAGGGACAAGTGGAATTAGATTTTTGTGTTAATCTACATTATGCAACAAATGCAGTCCATTGAGCTTTATTTGTACTGAACCCAGAATATTCCTTTAACCTAAACATTTTCCGTCCATGTAAAATACACAAACCATCTGACCATTATGTGACAATACAAAGAACACACAAAAATGTGTCAGTAAATACAGTAAAAACATGCCTTTGAGTCCCACTGTGTTTGTGTTCTGTACATCAACAGTGAGCAGGGGGTCAGGAAAAGTGTAATCTCTTTCCCACAAACGTTAGCGAATCCAAATCGTGTGATCTTCTTAATGCACGCATGAAGATCTTTCTATATAGTGTTTCTGTAATGTTCCTCGTATGTTAAGAAACAGGATTTCTGCTGGGTGGAAATTGCATAATCTCTCTATGAAAAGAGTGCGTGGGCTGCAGGAAGCACAGCATGGATAATAGATGACTCTCTTAGCTGCAGAATTTAGATGCAATGTGTTAGGTCATGCCGACCCTCCCCACTTCAACAAAAAGCTGCGGTCAGCGTCTCTGATCCGTGATGAAAGAAACACCAAAACCTAAATAAACAGTCACAAACGTACTTGTGCACCTTCCATTTTATTGTACTGTAAAATAAGCTTATTTCCAGCATTCTGGAGTATGTGTACAGATCATACATGCTCACTTATGCTGAAGTGTTTCCATATGAACTGTAGACAAAAACATGTCTTCCTTTAACTAAATCAAAAGCAAAATGCGTATTTGATGAACATTTGAAGTTTCAAGGTCAGGAAATGTGTAACATATTTACAGGTTTTTGTGTGAATCCTTTGAGGATTTCCACTGAATGAATGTTTTATATCTACTGCTTGAAACAGTCTTGACTTCAATAAGGAACATTTTAGTTTTAACTATGACTACAGTGACCCCCACATCAATGTTGACTGTACTTTTCCACCAGATACTGTCGGCCACCTGAATGATGCACTATGTGGTTGGTCCAAACCTAAAGAGGCATGCAAAAATAAAGGCCTGTAATGAATAATTCATAAAGATTCTGAAAACATCACGCATGGATGAGTAAGACACATTCTGCATGCTCCCAAGGATATGAATATCAACTCCTTAAATGAGATGAAGTAAAAATAGAAATGCCACCACATCTCTGAAGCTCAGCAGTGTCATTTTGTTTGTATTTTACTGCAGTTCGACATTAAAACATCTCTCTTTTTCTGCCATGAGTATTTAATTATGAATATTTCTGTTTTTTAGAGTTTGATGGAGCATTTGGTATTCTTTCGAATCATGGCTCTTTTTTTAAATAGCATGGGGCGCAATTTAGTTGTTGCTTTATGGCTTGTGACTTCTTGTCCATTCCATACATGTATTGCTCAGTTATCTGGATTTTACTGTTGGTAATTTGACATGATTCAGGATTGTTAGGTTCTTCGAAGTTCATCCTGGAGCTGCTGTCTTAGCAACAGGTCCATAAGCTCGAAGCTTGTTTCATGTAAACAAGTGATACTTGAAGTCTGTCCCAAACACTGCTACTTTCTTAAAAGAGTATCTTATTGAACTTGGACCTTACACACACATGATGTACAGTTAGTCTACGTCATGCATTAATGTGAATGGTGACCGCTCTTATGGGAGTGGCTTGATGCAGCAGCGAAGGAGATTTAAATATAAAACATGCTGTGCCATTAGAGAAATCGTCTTGACACTTAATAAACTTTAACTAATGCTGTCACATAACAAATCTGCTTCATGAATTTTAATGAATTGCTAATTACAACATTAAAAATAAAAATGTAAAAGCCTTTACGAATACTAGAAATTGTGAAATAATTGAAATCATTATTCTTTTTTTATCTATTATACATTTTATGTGGTTTTGGTCGCTTGGCTGTTTCCTTATAATGGTCTAAACTCATCAGGTTTTTCATCTTGTGTGTTGTTCTTTTTAATGGGTAATTATGCCTTGTTGATGCTAGATGCCAGACATGTTGAAGCTGATAGAAAGGCAACAGTAACTCAAATAACCACTCTTTACAACCGAGGTCTGCAGAAGATCTTCTCTGAACGCACAACATGTCAAACCTTGAAGCAAATGGGCTAAAGTGTTACCATTCTGATACATTGACTTATACGAGGCTGTATGATTCACTCTTCTTTTGAATAAGTTTCTGGTTCAAACTTATATGACTGAATTAAACCATTATTTTCCACTGTGCAGCATTTACTACAGTAAAGTTGACCGAGAATGTCACGGTTCATGGGTTCATTGATTCATTCTCTATGTGTTTGTGTGGTTGTGTTGGAGGCGTGGCTACTGATTGCCTCATCAGCTCACTCTCCAGCTGCACCTGATTACCTTCCTCTATTTAAGCACCTCTCACACTCATGTCTGTGTCAGATCGTTACAGACCTTCCATGGGTGCTGGAGTTATTCCCTGTCTTCCTGAGTTCCAGATGGACCTTCTCTTTGGATCTTCGCAACCGAGGTGTTCCCCATTGCGTCCCTGTCTCGCCGTCCAGCTAGTGATGGCAAAATGAAGCCCCATGAAGCAGTGAAGCCCTGCAGGGAAATGCTTCACACACACATAGGGGCTTCAAGATGATTCATTTGCTCGACTACCCCATCATGTGGGCAGAAAAATGTATAACATGCTTGGTGCTTGCAATAAAATGGTGGGATGTGAATCATGCTCTGAATACAAAAATATTATTTGAAGAGTTTTAACATGAATTGTTTTGTGTTACTTTGTTTTTGCTTCTGCAAAAAGTGAAAATGTTAAATAAGGAGGTAAAATAAAGAGTTTATCATTTTTATTTAAAAACAATTTTTTCCACTAAAGCTTTCAAAGTCTAAAAAAATATAATTTATTGAATTGAAAAGTATTGAAATGTGATAAAGTGCTCAGCCAAGTCAACCTTCTCAGCTAAATTGAATTACATATGTAAGAGTTAAAAAAAACAACTATACAGTGTAGTGTGGGGCTATGAATATAAATGGAATACCTGAGCCAGGTTCAACCTGGTTGGTTTCCTCGTTGCCATGCAAGACTCAGTGCCTTAGCATAGTTGAGGTGTTATTATTATAACTTAGCTCCTTGGAACACATCAGATGCTTCAGCTACAAGTATTCAGAAAAGTTGTCACATTTTATTTTATTCATTAGTGGAATCTATTACATAGTAATTGCAGGTGCCTTACATTCTTAGGTGAGAACAACTCAAAGTGCTCCCAAACAGGGGAAAATCTCCTCTTTCTTGCTGGTTCCATCGCAAAAAGAAGCTCGAATCGAATGCCAAAAACAGCGCAATAAAGGGACCCAAAAACACAAAAAGCAAGGGGCAATCCATAGTGTTTCACTGCCGCTTTTACTTCGAGCTGCACTCAAACCTAGCGAATCCTTTCCTGAAGCAGTCACGTGGTACACCCGCTACGCGGGGCTTCAAACGTCAGCACTTACGTCAGCAACACGCGCATCGACCCGCGGTTCATGAACCACTCATCTAGATTACTCGGCACACGCTTCAGGGATTCGAACCGAGAAGCACATCACTACGTCCAGCAGCCTGGTTCGCCTGTGTTTTCCATCGACCTGGATTCCCTTTCATTTGGATATTTTCTTTTGTTTTTTCCCTTGGCTTGGACTGACCATTTATGTTTATTTTCTGTTCAATAAACTTTTACTTAGTGACGGCGAGATGAAGCCCCATGAAGCGTTGAACCTTTTCAGCCAAATGGTTCACAAAAGGGTTCATTTCTCGAAGCCTCATTTGCTCACAAAACCATCTAGTGGCCAAAGAGTAAAAAACAATCAGATACATTACAGATGTGCCTGATGTGGTGTGTGATACACTGTGTATTTAAAATGTGTTTGGTCTTGTGGTATATAATGATTGTGTTAACATAACTTTGTAATAAATGTATTGGCTTGAAATTTATTGGACTATCAACTATATCCAACTATTTTTGGATTGTCTGTTTTTTTTAAATAATTTGTCTGAAACCATGTGTGCTGCTGTTTTTTTAACCAGGTCTCCCTGGAAGAAGAGATTATGATATCTCAATGGGATTTTCCCGGATAAATAAAAGATAAATAAATAAATCAAATGTATGTAAATCAATTGTTTGGTCATAGGCAGACCTGGGAAAATTATAATTATAATAAATGTCTGGGTTTAACTGGGCAGAGGGCAGTGAATGTGCTTGTGTATCTTGGACTGTGATTCTTGGAAACAAGAAAAATAATGAAGAGGATATACTTTAGGAGATTTTATCCAAAAAATATAAATTTTCAACTGTTTTAGGGCTAAGGCGATTTCTTTTCTTTTTTTGACAACTTCTCCTGCCTTTAAAAACACCATTTCACAAGGCACCGATGATGCTGGACAACATAAGAACGTTTGCACTAGACCAACTTTCTAAGCTTTCCCTAATACAGTCTAGTCTTATAATAATAATAGCAATATTATATATAATAATAACACTACTACTAATATAGGCTATACATATTATATATGTGTATATATATATGTGTGTGTGTGTGTGTATAATTACATATTATACTTTATTGTAATGTTCGTTTTAATGTAAAAAAATAATAAGATAACATTTCTAGTCAAAAAATTAAAAAAAAACCGCCAGTTGCATCAAAAACCAGCCCAAATTTTTATCAACCAGCCCAATACATTTTCCCTGGTCGAACGTGACCAAAAGGAGCCCAATCTGGCAACACAGCACAAGAGGCGCGAGGTTTTCAACCACCTTTATGCGGAAGCGATACTCAGAATGAAGCAATGACGTCATCAACAGAAACCGAGGCCTCGTTTGTCATCGTCACGTGATTTTCGCGGAAACGATACACGCTTCGAATCGGGGCTTAATCTGGAACGCCCCTTTTTGCTCGACACCAGCTCCGGAGCCTCGCTTCATATGTCCCATCACTACTTTTACTTGCTTTTGGATCCTGAGTTTTTCCCTTCATTATAACCCTGACAGAACGATCTGACCATTTATGGATCCAGCAAGTATTGAAGACTTACAATGCTATCTAAGAAAGGACGGTCAGCGCATGGAGCGGAACGAGGAACAGGCGAACCACCTGGCACGGGCTGTTCAGACGTTAGTGATGCACTGCCTGGTGTCAACAACTTACACCACCCACTGCGCCAACACCACCGGCCGTTCCCCCATTTCAGCGCTCATCACCAGCAACCAGGAACCGCGGATTCCCACACCCGAGAGGTATTCGGGTGAACCTGGTCAGTGTAGATCATTCCTGACACTTTGTGCTGTTTTTTTTTCCTTACAACCCCTTACTTTTGCCACCGAAGCGTCTAAGGTTGCTCCAGTACTGATGTTGTTGTCGGGGCGTGCTGCCCGCTGGGGAACGGCGGTGTGGGCCAATTATCATCAGTGTTGTGCCTCGTTCCAGGCACTGTCCACAGAAATGACACAAGTTTTCGACCGCGCGGACGCAGGTCAAGAGGCGGGCCGGAAGCTCGCCAGCCTACGCCAGGAGAAGCGCAACGTCTCAGATTACTTGATTGACTTTCAGACCTTGGCTGCAGAGTGCAACTGGAACGAGGAGGCGCAGTGGGACATGTTCCTGCATGGGCTGGCTGACCGTGTTCATAAGGAAATCTATGCGCTCGACTTGCTGAAGGATCTCAATGGACTTGTGGACTTGACACTACGAGTGGATGCCAGAGCGCAGCTACATGGTGAGCGTTCGCTTGCCAGCCAGACCTGAGAATTCTTCAAGATCACAGAGGAGAGCACGGTCAGCCCTCAGATTGACCATGAGCCAATGCAGGTAGGACGAGCTCGGCTTTCCCGGGAGGAGAGGAACCACCGACGATCAAGAGGACTCCGCCTCTATTGTGGAGGATCGGGACATTTTCTCAGCCAATGTTTCCGTAAAGGATCAAGCCCGACAGTAGATAGGAGGTTACTGTCGGGTAGGTTCATGCTGGGGAGATCCTCCTCTGCCACCCTCCTCTCGGGAAGACTGCAATGGGGTAACAGTACTCACGACTGTCAGGCTCTAGTGGATTCGGGAGCTGAAGGCAATTTTATGGACTACTCCTTGGCCGTTTCGCTTAAGATCCCCATTGTTAAAATACCTCATTCCCTTGAGTGTTGTCAGCTGATCTCAGCTCGTTACCTTCCCTCATGTGTCCCTATTTAATCCCGGTGTGTTTGCTGTCCTATGTCGCGTCATTGTTGCTCCATGTCTGTGCTGGTTGTGTTCCCGATTCCTTGTTCCCCGTAAATCCATTTCATCTGGTTGGTTTGTGTTTGTTTTTAGTGTCTAGTTATTGTGTTTAGTTTTGTTTTCCCCCTCGTGGGTTTTGTTTGCACTTTGTGTTCCTTTTGTTATTCTAAAATAAACCCTATATTTCCCCTGCGCTTGAGTCCTCCCTGAACGTTTCGTGACAGAGAAGATCTTGTTCAAGTGAGAGCTAATTTTACTAATTTTCTTATTTATGGATCCGCATATACTAAATTAAGCAAGGGTGTAGAGTTAGATTCAAGCTATTTTAAGAAAAAAAAAACATTTAAAAATGTCATGTCAAAATTATTGACTACAGGAGGAGTTTAAAATGGACTCCACAGTCACCAGATCTCAATCCAATAGAGCATTTATGGGATGTGCTGAAATGGGAGATCTACATTATGGATGTAGAGCCAATAAATCTGCATTAATTGCCTGACGCTTTCATGTCAGTACGGATAAAAATCTCAGAGGTATGTTTCCAAGACCTTGTTGAATCTATGTCACGAATAATTAAGGCAGTTTTGGAGGCAAAAGGTAAATAAGAAAAATACCAAAAAGACCACAGAAAAAAAACCCCAAGTAGAACAGTGAACAGCATTTTGTTTTGAGTTAAAGACCATATTGTGTGTTTAAATATTTTAAATGTTGTATTATCTTAAGTTTGTGCTGAATAGACCAGATTACATCAGATTAAATGCTGCTTCAGGCTAGTTTGTGCTTGTTTCATAAAAGTCAAGGCGGTGTATCCATAAGTTGGTTGACAAGTAATGTCTTGATGGTTAAGATGGAACGTATGCTGACAAGTAGCACTTGATGTGAAAAGATTGAAGATCCACCATTATGCTCATCTAGATGTGAGTCTCACATGTCACACTGTTATGCTGATTATACACTTCACAACTCTATTAAGCTTAGTGAGCCATGGTGACCTACATGTCACATCAGAGTGATTATAAAAGCAAGGGTGACAGAGAAGGATGCCATTTTCCACCCACCCTTTATGCTGTTTCTGGAAACAGTGTTGAAGCTGTTGATCATTGCAATTTTTGTTATTTTCTCAGACTTCATGTTGAAAATAAAGGAAATGTGCATGATTAACATTATTAGAAGCTACAGAGATACTTTCGTATACAAACTATTTATATGCATGAAGATTGCTAGTAGTAACTTGGATTGAAGAACACACACACACACACAGACACACACAGACACACAGAGACACACAGAGACACACAGAGACACACAGAGACACACAGAGACACACAGAGACACACAGAGACACACAGAGACACACAGAGACACACACAGGCATTCAAAAGTTTGTGGTTAGTTAGAATGCTGAATTTATGTCATTATTATATATGCATTAATATGGAGGAATATTATATTGTTACAATTTTTTTAAATAGATTTTAAAATGTAATCTATTTTTGTGATGATAAAGCTGAATTTCCCTACTTTAGTCTTAAGTGTCACACAATCGTTCAGAAATCATTCTATGTTGATTTGTTGCCCAAGATACATTTCTTATTTTCAATATTCAGAACATTTGTTCTGCTTACTAGTTTTTTGGAATTATTTGATGAAGAGAAAGTTCAAAAGAACAGCATTTATTTGGAAATCTTTAATGTACGCCTTTACTGCCACTTTTGATCAAGTGAATCCATCCTTTCTGAATAAGAAATAAAAACAAATTCGTACTGACTCCAAACTCAAGAACGTTCTATTAAAGCTTTAAGCGAAATATAAGACTGTAGTTTCAACTCAATTTATTTATTTATTTGGTAAGCAGCCATATAATAATTGCGATAATGTGCAGTCAGCTGGTCATTATCTCAAAATAAAGCCATTTACTGTAGGGTGATACAAGACCCCTTCAATTCACATTGGGGTCTTAATCCCCCTGTCGAGAGTTTAGTTTGCAATAATCACTTACTGACATTACTGCTTACGTAGTTTCTTATTGTGAGCAAACTTGTGATAATTCAGTGCACTTCAATTTCTTGTTGAATTCCAGGATTGGTCACACGATTGGTATTAACAAGCACATAGTATTTGGTCCTTAGTGAGTCACTGACACACATTGTGAAATTGTACTGTGCCACTGGCTCACCCACTGCTGAAAGTCCTGCTGCATGTAGTTCAGATTGTATTAAATATGGTTCATATCATGTGACCAGAAACAACACCACCCCCCTTCAGCCCGGCAGGACTAATCCATTGTGTAGTTAACCAGTCACATTTCATCCAGGCGCTCACAGCTATGCATGAGAGGGCAGCTGTTTCACTAACTGAAGAAGCGAGGAAGGCAAACATTTGTGAAAACACAAACACAACACAAAGCTGGTGGTTGATTCACTGACACATGATTGAATGAATGTTGGACTGACGCAGAAAATTATGTTTTGCTGCTTACACATGAGAGAATGCCCCCCCCCTCTCTCTCACACACACACACACACATACATTCCCTCCATTTTGCTCTCTCAAACATACGCCGACAGTCACGCTAATTATCCCACATACCCATGCACATAGTAACCCTACAACTGGAATGTCCATGCACACAAATACCTAAAACCATAAATACTTTTATGCATTTAAAAGATGAAAATATGCCATGAAACTTCAAAGTAGGAATGTTCCTAACCTGTATGACTTTCTATCGTGGAACACAAAATATTTGTGAATATAAAATTACATATACATTTTGTTTATTTGTGTTCTGCTAAAGATAGAAAAGTCACACACTCTTACAAAGGTTCACTAGGTTTTTAGAACCCTACGGTTTCTAAGTTTTAAAGAGTTTTTTCATGCCAAAAAAATATCTACATAGAAGAAATTGCCTTAAAATGATTGCATAATTTAAAGGTTATTGCGATTTTTCTAGTGATGAAGCATGTTTATGAGCTGTTTAATTCATACATTTTAACTCAAAAGAAGAGTAAATTAAAACGGAATTAATTAATTGATTCTAAATTCATAAAATTATCCTGTGATGGGATCCCTTAAAAGGTTCTATATATGAAGTGGCTAAAATAAACCTTTTAAGGTTCTATATTATAAAACCTTTTTTTCTAAAAATGCAGGTCTTGTATGACATGAAGGATAAGACATTTTTCATTTTTTGTTGAAATATCCTTCGGTGTGTACACACTTGGCAAGATTGGTTACATTAAGACGAACCATGGCATGGTTGCTCTGTTAGTGTGGTTCATTTGAATAAGTGCGAACACTTCCATCCGAACCATTGTGCGCACCAAACAAGCTGAAACTGCTGAAAAGCGAACTCTGGTGCGGTTTGACAGATATATGAATGCAACACAGAACAAAGACATCTTAACTAACAAAAAAGGGACCTGATGTCACTAGATAAAACCCTAAAAAGGACAGAATGTTGAAGAATACTTGTACACCTGTTTTTATTTCTTTCAAGGAATGCACTGATCAGACACTCATTATCGATATCGGTTCCAATACTGTCAATCTTTGCCAGATCGGGTACCGATCCAAATTTAATACCTTGAATATACTATTATGCGTTATTGTTAAGTTCCACAAAAGGCACACAAACAACATAAAACACCATAAAGCTTTTGTGAACTATATTGTAAGTGTGAAGCCATTCCGTAGTGTAATGTGAGAGATGAACATTTAAGACCTTAAATTCAAGTTCACGTAAATACTGCGGCTGTCAGTCATTCTCCATTCAGCATTCAACATGATGAAACTCTCTCCGAGATGATTCAATGTATCTATTATTATACCTGATCTGCAGATGAAGGTCTATGGTTTTGTATAAAATTACTTTATACAAGTAAGAGTTTATTGCTGTTTCTAAATCATGTTACTTTCTACAGGGTGTCTGTTGGAGTATAGATCACAGTTCTTCTTTCACTTGAATAGTGTCTGAAATTTTAAACTGTTAGAAGATAAAAGTCTGGATAAATTATTGCATAGATAGATATAATACTCTACGATTTCATGCAACATTTACTAATTTTAATTTGTTTTCCACTAAATAATGTTTTTTCACTAAATAATTTAGATTTTATACAATTATTGTGCACTTATGATCTTTGTAGAGTGATTCACTTACACACAGGTACAGAAATTCTGCATTGAATTTTTTTCTTTTTTTTAAACCATGCTGGAATCGGAAGATCCTCAGAAAATTTTGGATCAGAATATATTAGATCAGTTCTGAAAAAAAAAACCTGTATAAATACACAAAATAAACTAAAATAAAATAAATGTGCATCCATGTTTTTTTCTTGTCATAGAAGCTACATTGTCTAATACAGTTCATTATAACAATCTCCTTGCAGCAGATCTTTCTTTATATGCAACAGAGAAATTTCTGTTTTGACTTCTTTACACATTTTATAAACGCTTTACAGGTGAGTGCATTCAGCCAAGCACACTTCACTTTTTATTTATTTACTTATTCATTTTTTTAATCTTTAAGTTTGTACTTAAAAATGACAGTGTGAACCACAACTAAATTTATTCTTTTCTTTTTTTTGGTCTGGACCATAAGAACCAAGTGAACTGATCTACAAATGTGAAAGCACTGTTGGAATTTAGCTTAAGAGTCACAAAGGACATGTGATGACACAAAAAATGTCTGACCTGCGTGTTAAGCAAGTAGCACTCAGATGCCAGCCAATATAGCTGGATCAACCACTGCTAAAAACGTAAACCCAACCTCAGGGGCATGTGTGATCTTATCCCATCCTTAACTTCTTTGGTTTGAGGCTTACAGGGAACGTGGCTGGACAAACAAATGTCTCCCATCATCATACTGCACATTCTGCCATGTATAAATAACCCCAGAACACCAATGCATGCCATGGGACACATTGACACTTCATTGACACCACATTGTCCCAGTCCATGGATTATAATTCCTCTATTTTTAAAGTCGACCCACTAAAACGGTTTGAAAGGATCTACTGTGCACAGAAGTGGCTAGAATATTTATTTATAGGCAGGATGTTGGTGGTTGGTAGGTTTTGTTTTGTTGCGGTCAACTTGTAAAAGGACTCACTTGGTGTATACTCACAAGTGTGTATAACATCAGAGTTTATTTTGTGTGGTGTTTAATTTTAGCAAGAATTAGTTCTGTTAAGCGCGTGTCCTTGGTATTTAAATTCAAGGAAGAAAAGGTTGTTTTTTGTGTAAAATTATTTAGTAATTTTAACAAGTAAAACTTCTCATTTGCATTTTTATAATTTACAATTTAGTAATGAAATGTATGAAGCATTTATATATATTTTACCATGACAATTTTAGTGAAAGGTTTGCTTGAAAAGCTTTTTTCAAATGGATGTTTCTTTTTTGGTTTAATTGCAGCAACACTGAATCTGCACAAACTCCACAAGTTTGTGTCATACCTGATGTTCTCCAGCAAAAAGATCTGACCACCTGAACAAAGTAATTCACATTAACAGTGAAAAATTTGATTATTTGATGAGTGACTGATGCAGAATCTGAAATATTTCCAGTTCATTTTACATAATAAATTGGTTATATGTTATTTTAATGCCAAATGTTCTTTTCCAGGACTAAACTAAATTCTGAATATTTTAATAAAACTATGTATGCATATGTGTGTCTAATAGATATATTGATGGATGGATGGATGGATGGATGGATAGATAGATAGATAGATATGCAACTGTAAACTGTAAAGCACATATCTTTGATCCTGTGGTGCCAGCCTTTATGTGTGGTTACATGAAGTAAAAAGGCTCATAAAAAGAAAGGTTTAAAATGGCACATGGCTTCAGAGCTTTTCATCCCCTCAAACACACAGTTCGATCCCCAAGGACATCAGTATTTATAGCAACAGGTAGCTCAATATACCACAATTTATCAATAGAGCGACCTCAATCAACATTTGATGATTTGATCACTTATGATTTTAGTCACAAAGTGACCTCTTCACAAATTCAGATATAAAAAAAAGGTTTCTTAATCACAATGAAAGTAGAATGCCAACAAAGAGTAGGTGTTTGTACGGCTCTTACCAAACATAGAGAAGCTATACTTTCTCAGATCCACTTTTATAATTTAAATGAAAGTTGTACAAGACTTCTTTCCTAACGGCACGACTTTCCACCAATATCCCTCGGCTTCATCTTTTATGTAATCTGGTCAAAGCCTTGCACACGGTTGCATCATGTATTACATCATCAGGCATCGATAGGGGGTCTTGCATTCAGAATTATGTTGCATTAGATGGAGCTATAAGTGCTGCCAAGAAAATCTCATTAAGGTGGTGGTGGAAACTACCTCATTACACAAATCTGACATCAGTTTTGTGGTTTCTCTTCTAAAGGGCGAAGAAGGGTTTTAGTTATAGAGATGGCTCTAGCATAGCTTTACTCAAAAACTCTCATTAAGATCTTTATTCTGTGCTCCAATGGAGGAGAAGATCTCTTCTTGAGAGGGAACAACCTGATGTTTCATCATTACATTTAATTGAATGAGAGATCAATTAGTCACTGTTGTCATATTTTCTTTCTGGATTTGTATATTTGGTTAAATGAATATTTGTGCATGTATCTCTTTTTGCTGTTGTTGCTTTGTTTGTTTAAATACTGTATGTAAAGACAGTCAGGAGATGATGGGCTCCCCCTGCTGAATATTAGTTCCTCCCAAGGTTTCTTCTTCGTCTATCTAAACATCTCAGAAGAAGCCATTGTTGACATGAGCTCAATGTGAGTATCAGAAAAGGACAAAACACAATGTCCTTTCTTCTGTGGAACACAAAAGGAGCAGTTTGGCAGAATAAGTATCAGCTACTATTTACTTTCGTGTATGGAATAAAGAGCTCCTTTTGTATTTCACGGATGAAAGAATGTTTGAAATGACATGAGTAAATTATTTGAGAAAGAATTTCCATTTTTGAGAGTGCACTGACCAAGCAACTTAACTTTTATTTTGGTTGTAGAATTCTAAGCATTTTTAACATTTATTTATTTAACTAACTATACTGTGTTGTGTGGTCGAATAAAACAATCAAAAATCCTTCATGTGACATGAACGGAGATGTTAGGTATAGATAAGCTGTTGCTGCCATCTGGTGGCCACATTTTTTCGTTCTTCCCAAAAATCCACAGGATAATTTACGAGGCACAACAAAACTCAGGGATTTTAAATAAAACACTTTAGAATGAAAGGAAGTAACAGTTAATAATACTCTACGCTAGCGAGAAGCTAGTAGAACGTATAGCTTTCTACTAGCTATACTTGTTTGGAAATTAAATTACATCAAATTAGTGGGTTCGTCGTCGTCGTCTTCTTTAAATGTGAAAACAGTTTCTTGCATTTATCCAAATCAGTCCGAACCAGCTGAAACCTCTCCTTTTTGCTTCCACAGAAAATATAAAACTATAAATGGTTTGTTTTATTTTATATTTCTTATACTTCAAAATAATTTAATAGCTTCACTTGAATTACTTGAATTTTATGTTTTCATGTTTAAGCCTATGTTGATACTCAGTGTGGTCAAATCAATTGAACTTATTGTAAAGTTCAAGTAAAATGTAAATTTAAAATTAAAATGTATTTCTTGTATATTATGAACACTGGAAATGTTTTCGTTGACAGTAAAGTGTCTCTTGAACACTAGAGGGCGGCATGTTGACAGCAACACTATATTTCAGTGGCTAGATTGACATGATTTAACACATGGTTTTTCAAAGCAAACAAAAACACTTTTGAGAATGTTGATGTATTGCCTACTGACAGATTGAGCATACAATAACATGTTATGAATGTAATTCAAATGCACATCAGTAATTTCAGCATGGCTGTGTGTAACAACTGTTTTTTTTTCTTTGTGTGTAGATTTTTTCATTTCTCATAAAAGAAGGTGGCTATCAAGTCGATGTCTAAATACAAGCCACTTCCTGTCTTTGGCCCAGTCTGAGCATTTCACGGTATGTTAACAGCTGCAGGGTGTTGAACAGGCCAAAATGGTCTACAAGTGAAACATTAAGCAAGCTTTTGGAAATGTTTTTTCAGTTCTACACAAATCACGGTCATTGTGTGTTCTTAAGATTTAATAATCCACAAGGGTCAATCAGTTATCAAATTCACACGGTGCACAATGTCTCTGTAATATAAATGTTTAGTTAAACAACTCCAACCCGGCTGCTTCAAGTATTAGTTATGTCATCTACTAATGTGAAATGGTGTGTGTTGTCAGTAATCAGATCTTCCAAATGAAGAGAGTCATAGCTGTGGAAATAACTCAAAAATGTATACAAATGCAGGTGAGAGTATTTTATTTTAAGTGTTCATCTATGTACCAAAAATGTGACCTAATTATTATTTTTTTAAATCCACAAAGAGCATGATGTTGTTTTATATTTAAATGTGGTGACCAATCTTTGGTGCCAGGTATTAATTACTGATCCACAAAAATTTTCCACAGCATTTACAACTATTTTCAACATATAAGTAAAAAATGTATAAGCATTAAAGAGGTTTCCATGTCTGTCTGGGTGACTTGCACTTGTGAACTTGTCTAAATGTTGGCCAGTGCCCGTAATGTGATCCGGTAATACTTCAGGTTTAAACAATCTCTAATTGCCAACTAATAGTCCTGATCCCATTATACTCTTAGAAAAGCACAGGTGTGCTTCAGTAGAGATGGCTTCAGGGCTCAGCAGGTCACTAAATTACCATTCTGAGTGGCTTTTAATGGAAGCAGATGTTAGACATAAAGAGTGACAGCAATTTCTGCAGGAAACCATGCACTTGACAAAATCACCTCAGATACTGTATAGCAAATACTAGCTTTTACTTCAACCCTGCGCCAAATGAGCATTTTAAAAGTGCATATTAGTATTCCAACCTACCCCCCCCCCTCACTTTTTCTTCTGTTTTAAAATGTCTCAGATGTTCACAAGACCGAGCAATACAATTAAGAATGCTGTAAATTAACATAATTAAAACCATCTATATAACATTGTAAACTATTGGTGACATTCATCATTTAACAACAAACAGAATTGTGCATATAGAAAGCAATCAGGCAGATATTTTCCTCCTCCTCCTTTACTGGTGAAGCTTTCAAAGCTTTTCAAATCTTGGCTTGGACACATCTTCTAAGCCTGGCATTATTCATCATAGACGGATGCCTCAGTACCACTGTATAATGCCACGGTATCCCCCACCTCACTGGCACTCCACTGATAACACACACACAAGACCACTATGGACCTTGGATTGTTGGCATGTTGGTATTTTCCTTTTCTACTTTCACAGGCCGAAAACAGTCTAATCCAGTTCTTACAGTTCCCAAGCCGCAAGCCAACAGCTCTACTCCAATATCCACTTCATAAATCACTCTGCACAATCACACAAAGACATAAAAATGCAGTTGTAATATCCATTAATTATTTGTAAATAAAATATTCAATAAACAAAATGCGCACATAATTACAGGGAACAAAAGAAAAAAGTACAATAAATCAGACATTTATTATGATACTTGATAATCTTTGAAATATCAAGTGCAGAATAATCATAAATAACTGTAATGTGTCAGAACTCAAATGAAAATTCCAGAATCCACATTGTTTGTGTTATTTAACTGAACGGCCAACAACAGTCATCGTGCTTTGTTACTATATCAATGAGAGCCTGGCTGGAATTCATGAGAGTACGATTTTTTGGAACAACTGTTGACACGATCCTACTTTCAAAAAAGAAAGGAGGTAAAATAAGGTTGACACTGAACAATGCAATTGTTTATGCAAAAACTAAACAGTAGTTTGAAACCCTAAAATGAAGGATTGTTGCCAACCCAAACTAACTAAACCTCCTGAGCTACTACAATAGTCCCAATCTCGAACACAAAGGCTGCTGGGATCCGTCATATAAACAGTCACCAGACATCCTGCACTGTTAAAAAAAGGTAAAAAGTGGTATACAAATGTGTTACTGATGAGAAATGATTAGATGTAATCATAATGTACACAACACAAATGAAGACAATTATTGCATGACTCAGTCAGCCTTGCACCTGGAGATATGGCTAAGGGTACGTTTACAGGACCACGATGTACTAAAAATGGAAAGGTTTCTCCATTGCGATTTTTCTGTACAAAACGATCCCTATTCACACGCCTCTGCGAAAGCAACTAAAATGCTGTATTGTACATGCCAGGCCAGTAGATGGTGATATCACTTTGTAAACTATAGATATTTGCACTAGGTTACAGTTTTCTCAAATTCGTATGTTTGAAGTTTATACAGTGCTGTTTTTAAAACCCGCAATTGGAAATCTGCTTTCAAAAGTTTGCGTTTTTAGGACCCAAAATGCAAAATGTTTTCCGTTTTCAGTTTAAAATGATGTTGCGTAAACAGCCTCTAAACTTTCACGTTATTATTGTTAGTTTTTCCTTTTTTTATGTTCTTTTTTTGTCTTGCATACTTTAAAGCAGATTTTATATATTGTCTTTCTTTTAACTTAATATATTATTATTTTTAAATAATTTAAAAAATAACATTCGTTAATGTTGTGTGAATTCTGCCACTACCCATCAAACATTACAGCACAATCTTTAATGAACATTATTTAAAAAAAAAAAGTTTACCTAAAAATGTTAACTTTAGGGGATTTCAAAAATCTTTAAACCAGTCAAAAAACAACAGCAAAAAAAGAATAAGAAAACCGTTTCAATAGACTTTCAATTGTAACTTCTCAAGTCAGGCAATGTACTAAAATACATAAACAGTTTATACTGCTCTCTCTAAATAAGAGGAAATGGCAGCCAATTATTCCACCCAGTTCTGTATATAAGGGAAAAAAAGAGAGAGAGAGAGAAAAAAAATCCAGTGCGAGTGTGTGACTTGACGTTGTACTCTGGGTCTCAGGATATCTATAGTTCTGCAGTGATGACTGCCCAGATTTCATGACTTGTTTATCCACCTTTGGAAAGGAAAAGCTGGATTGGAATCACAGAGCACACTGGTTTTCTTTATAAATGTCACAAAAGCAAGTTTGAGGCCAAATTAATTGAGGTCTGACTGATAGTTGGATTCAGAATGATATATCGTCATTGTGATGTTTGATGACTCGTGATTGGTTTGGATTTCATTCAGTAAGTGAAATTTGTCAGAGGCAGAGCTCTTGAGGGTTCCCCTCCACTTTTTTTCAGAAGCTGAGGACAGGCTGACAAAAGCCATGAGATCAAATTAATCTATTTTGTTTAAAAGCTTATCAAGTAAAGCATGAATCATAAAGTCGAACCTTCAGGTAATAGACAATCCTGCTTAATGAATATAAAAAATTTGAATGATATGACATAGCAGAATAAAAGTTGGATAAAACATAAACAACTCTATATGTCAGGGCAATAATCCAACATTTAGAAATTTTGGTTTAGAGAACCCTTGAGAAATTCTGGAAAATCAGTTTTTTGCTCTTGTTGTTGTTTTCTCTGGGATAAAAAATCTGTTTTGATGCTATGTGCGAGCAAAACATTAGATTCCCAGTCTGAGGAGGCGGTCAAAGTACACTTTTCATTTCATCGATGCATGCGTCTCATGTTTTTAAAAGCAGAAATGTGCTCTGTGTGATCGGGCCCCTCAAAAATTGGTCAAATTGGACACTGAGGCTGCATCCAAATATGCATATTTCCCTACTATATAGTAGGTGACAAATTGTATGTGAAAAGAGTAGCATGTCCAAAGTCACAGTATTCATAAAACAACAGGTGAAAATGATCTGGATGATTTACTACCGACAAGAGTCTGAAGTTTGCATCCACTTAATGGGAAGATTACGGAAATAAATTGCTTTTCCAGGAAAGCCAATCCCAGATTTGGATGTGTGAACGTGGCTATTGACCATTCAGAGACACAAAAGAAAAGTGCAAATATAGCGTTCATTTGAAGTCTTATTAGGAGTCAATAAATGTTTATGGGAACTACAGAGAGCTAGTTTAATATTAATAGCCAATGACAGCAGACTTTCGGGTGATGCCTGAGTTCAGAATGACATTTCCCACCATTACTGTCAAAATTTGAGACTATTGGATCTAATTTAGACCTTAAGTTACGACTTCCACCCATATTGTCCGAAACACCTAATATCTTTCACTGTCTTCTCTTGAGAAACACAGCACAGGGCGTTTCATATGACCTCAGCAGTAAAACGACATGATGTCAGTTGGTTGGATGTTGGACACAATTCACTTCTCTGTTTAGATGTTGCCTTTCCCATGAGCAACCTTGTTAAACACAGTATTAATCGACTGAAGAACAGGCTGATGTTAAACGTGATAAAACAGCCATAATCAAATCCACTGTGAAAGGCAGCTCAGCTCAGCGCACTGCACATTCGTATTGCAATGCAGCTGATTGATTAAAAATGTCTTTTTGTTCTCTGCTGGAATTGCTAACTATAGACTCATTAAACATCCCATGAGTGATTGTTAAACAGATTTCCTGATGCTCTATTTATAGCTGCAGCGCCACATAAACCCGTTTTTCCCACAAGTCCTCTCTCACAGCCACACGGACGCACTGTAAAGGTCTCCGAACACCCCCTACACAGATCTCTGCGGATGAAAACTCAGACGCTCACAGCACTAATCACTAAGTGACCATTCCCAGCAGCCGAAGGAGGGGGTCAAGCACAGGGCAAATGGGCATGGGAAAAATGCAACAATTATATCATTTCCTGCTCTGCCTTCACTATAAAAAATGGAGAGCGTTTACTGCTGGGTGGAGCCATCGAATTGAGTGAGACTGTTGTGTGTGTGTGTGGCTTGTGACAGTTATGCTGAAAGTTTTGTGCTCTTCCGTCGAACTACAGAAAGAATGTTCTGGTGAAGGGGGCTCAACCCAACCGCTAACATTTATTTAAACATATTTTAAAACACATTTAATAAATAAATAATTAAATACTGTATATATGTATGAATGTTTTATCACTGTATTAAACATTAAAGCCCAGTATAGTATACATTCATTTTCTATCCACATATTTGATTATAAATATTAAAAGTTAAATTCTAAACCAAAAACCTCTCTTTAAAAATAAATAAATAAAATAAATATTATTTTATTTTATTTATTTATTGTTATTATTTGATATGAATGATAAATATTTTACTTAAATCTATATTTATTATTTTAGTATTTTTAAGTCAAAATTCATTATTATGGCTATTTGAAACAGGTTTACATTTGTATAAGCTTTCAAGATATTTTTAATATGATATGTAAAGTCCCGGGTATACTTCAATCTCCACATCCGGATGCATCTCGTATGCAGTCGTGTCGGCACAGCTTTCAAAGTATAGCTTACTCGACCATGGATGAGTGCATATGGGGTGCATATGACTCCTTAACTGCTTTTGAAATGAGTTTTTAGTTAATGTCTGAATGAATCCCCTACAATGCCATTAAAAATCTCTAAACATGTCATAATAATAAAATAAGAAAAGATTGACGGGCAAAGAGGTCTATGAGGGGTGGCAACACTAAAGCAAGTGCCCATGCACGTTTTTATGGAATTCATGGCCTGACATACACAATTATGCATTACCACAAAATACTATCAGAAATATTGCATTACTACAAAGTAATCATCAATACTGTTTAAAGTTAAAATTAAATAACAAAATTTCAATATCCATCATGGCACAAAGTCAAGACACTGTATATTAAAAACATCAGCAGATTCTAAATGTTTCTGAGCTTGTATCACTAAAGTAGATGAGAAGATTTATCAATACTACATAGGCTGTTTGGATGGAATAAATCACATGATTTAGTGATGTTAAAGGGGAAGAAAAACTTTTGAATTTTCTAACATTAGAAAGAAATACAATACTGTAATATCAAAGCACTGAGACTGGATCAGTTTTGAAAACATTGTTTAAGTTTATTTTATTAACGGAGGAGGTAATGTCTGTGTGCAGTCACCCGGAACACCCCAGCAAATACATTCTCTAGCAACACCCAAGCAACTGCATAGCAAGAGCTTAGCAATCACCCAGAATGTCCAAGCAACCACCTAACAACACTTTTGCAAAAACCGAGAACATCTATCTATTCTGGTCAACAGACCAAACTATTTATGTTGTCAATTAAGGCCAGGAATTCCAGAAGGCTGGTGATCAGAAAGGGCAGAGTCACAAGCAAGTTTGGCCTCCAAGTTCAAGGCGAAGTCATTCCATCTATAAAGAAAGCTTGGGAAAGTGGTTCAATGCATAGCTTAAAGATGGTGCCAATGTTACAGACGCTATGAAGCAAACCAAAGAATGGTTGAAGAAGATCGATACGTCCGGAAAATTCAAATCCTGAATGCACCAACATGGCCTTCTGCCCAAGCTTATTGGGTCCTTACGATCTATGACTTCTCCAATAATAGTGTCCACACATTTCCAACAGTTTGTCCAGTCAAAAATCCCAGCTCAAGAGGAACAGAGGCGTTTGTCCAGAGCAGTGGAACAAGCATTACAGAGAGCATGGACAAAATGGGATCTGCCCAAGCGTAAGGGCAGAGGTTTGGAGACTGGGGCCCAACCACATCTCCTTCCTACGTTCCATGTACAATACCCTTTCTTCACGGTCTCATATGCACACATGGGGGTTGAAGGACAATCAAAAGAGGACTCTGGTACACACATTGTCAGGCTGCAAAAGATCTTTAACTCAAAATCGCAATAGGTGGCTCCCTCGCTGACACACTATAATGAAAGAGCTGCAAAAAGAGGCCAGGTGGCACAGACAAGAGGAAATCTATCACCTTTATAAAGGAGGCCCTTCGCAACCAGGTCATCAGCAAAATCCAACCTGCTGCAAACAACAAACTCTTAGGAAATGAGAGTCAACGACAGAAGGAGACTACAGTTCCTGGAAGTGGTCCACACAGGTCTTCGCCCATACATTATCCTTTGGTCAGCCAAAGTCATCCTAAAATCATCCTAATCAAGCTGACTGAGCCATAGGAGGAGGCTCATGAGAGGAAGGCCTTGAAATATCAGCCTTTAATCCAGGAGTGCAAAGACAACGGATGATAGGCATGGCTGTTCCCTGTGGAGTTTTTCCTGCCAAATTAGCATGGCAGATGGTGTTAGCTTTAGGTATGGACGAGAAGAACAAGAAGAATGTTGCGTATAGGATGGGAGAGGAGGCTGAACGAGCTTCATGCTCGATATGGAGTAAGAGGAAGAAAGCTGGACGCCAGGAACAGTTTAGTTGGACCTAAACACAGCAGGAAGGTAGATCTCAGGAATAACCCTGGTTTAAACAATTGAAGGCCTTAATGGAAAAGGCCTGTGGAATGTTTGGATAATGAACTCTTGAAAAGGGGATAATTGGTGTCAGGTGTTCCAGTCAGTTCAGGTGTGGGCCCCACCATAAACGTAACTGCATAATATTAATGACCTGCTGTTCAAATGAAATATGGGCCTATGAAAAAATATTACAAAGGAGCTGAGAATAAGACATTTTGGATTGAAAGATTTGAATGTCATTGAATGAGCAGTGAAAGGATATAGAATAATCAGAATTAAAAGAAATACTACCAGTAGGGATTGCTTTTCATTAGCCAATACTAATTCTTTAGCACTTTATTATTTTAACACCAAAACTATTTGTCAGCATACCTCACAATTTCTCAGCATATCTGAACAGCACAGGAAGATTCCAATAACTGATGCACAATGTTTTCCACACTTACATATAAGAGCTCATGTTCTTCTTTCATCACTGAATCTGATTATTTAAAACAATTTACTCAACAGAGATGGCACATTATCATGTTGCAGGTTTTCATGTCTGTAGTTCATTAAATTATACGGTTTTAATTATTTTAATCAGATGAAGAACATTTTATAGGAAATGCTTAAGCAGAAATCCATACTTCTGGTTAATCAGTTAATATGTACTGTATACTATACTGTCCAAAAAAGTGTTTTGCAAAGGCTTTATTTGAATAAAACATTCCAGGCGAACCACAGATTAGCAAATCCAGGACTGGATCTAACTTTGTGGTCTTCTTTAAAAAAAAGAAAGAAAACAAAGTAAAACCTTGAAAAGCTGAAGTAAAACCTTGAAAAAAACTCTCAATGTAAAATCTAACAGAACAATTATAATTATGTCAATTTTTTTGAGTCATCAATTTCCCTGTCGGGGAAAGCCAGTGTACCAGTGAACTAAATCTGTCAACTTCAGCCTTTCTGCTCTCACCCAAAACCCAAGCTGAAAGGTTTTGCTGTAAAAGCTTGAGGTAATGACAGACTGGCCTGAAATTAACATCAATCTTTTTTTACTTCCATAATTCACCCCCCCTGACTTTTATATCCAATATTTCCATGTCATATGTTTGTTACCTATGAGTCAACGTGTGGAAGGCAGAGTCGATGAGCTATTTGGATAAGTGTTTGGATACCACTATGAAAGCATTTATTTAGTTTGGCATGAGCTGAGGTGGAATTACGTCCTCTTATGAGGTAAGACCAGTTGTGACAAGGTACTGATGCCAGATCCATTGTACTCGTAAACTCAATTATTTCTGTTGCTATGAAACATGGAAGCGGCTGAAAAATAAGACTTATAATGGGAAAAAGAGAGTAAGGTAGTTAATAATTCTTAAAAAAGTCACATAAAATAACGTAAATAAAATGTTAAAAAAATTTGTAAACATCACAGTTTCAATTGACTTTAAAAAGACCAGTTTGAAGTTGAATGTTGTGATCACATATAAATAATAATACCTAATACATTTTTTAATAATAATAAATAATGGCCACTGTGAGGGCTCCTTGCTACTCTATGCTTTCTTTTGTGCCTTATATATGCTTTTAAAAGCTGTGTCCAATGGGCAGAAAAGTTTCTGTTTCAGAACGACCAGGCAGCCCATTATCCTCAAAACGGCTCTTCTCTTTCCCTTCTGTGGGCTAGTTTGAGAGAGGACAAGTGTTTTTTTTTTATCCCCTTCCTCCCTTGGCCTTCTTAGTCTTTTCAATGTCACACAAAAGCTGTGATAATCAAGGCTCAATTTCCCTCTCTTTCTCAATGAGTTTGGTCTGAATTTATTACGATGCCAGAGACTTACTCTTTGATGTCATTAAATCCATGAGGGAGTTCATTTTCTCTCAAAGCACTTTATCAAAGCACTTCAGATGCGTCCTCAAGCTTTCTTGTGCAGAAACGCTCTACCAGAGGGCTGTTCACTACAGACGCAGCGTGTCCTTCCTATGAGCCATTTAAGAATGAGCTGCTATGGCAATGTAGCACTCAGTCACTTTATAACCCACAGAAGCAGGAAGGGTCAAAGGTTAGATCTTATTATATCAATCTCTTTATTTTAACCTATCTTCGCTGTTAAATGCTTTTTGATAGATCTTTTCCCAGTGGATTTGCTCCAATGTACTGTATATTGATAAAAATAAAACTTTTAAATAATAATTAAAACTAGGGTTATCTTACAGTTTTTTTTATTCACACAACAGTAAATTAATCTATATTAACTTTTAAAACTTGCATCAGTACAACAGCATGTCATTTGCAATCGTTTTACCTCTCAATGCAGAGAGAGATTAACCACAACTTATTATGAATATTTATTTATCTGCTTAATTTATTCGGCAGCGTCCCAATGAGCAGGACACAATGAGAGACAGATTTGTATCACTATCTTGTCACAATGTCATTTCATATTTGAAAAGAGGAAGAGATGGTCATTTAACTCCCAAATAAAGTGGTATCTAATTAAATCAGACAAGGACAATGAGTTGTGATACTTAAACTGGGATAAAACAGAGAGACCACGAACATCTCAGAAAGGTCCGTGATAAGACTGAATGGTCAATTCAGCACTACCAAATGAGGTCTCCTTAGGTTATCTGGGATAAATGACTTTACCATACTGACACAAACAATACAGAACTGTCAAATCGTTCATATGCGCCATTGTCTGCGGTGGAGCGCAACCTTTTTCAGGCTTTGGTGCGTGACTTAAAATGGGGCAGCAGTCTTTTTTTTCGAGCACTTTGGTGAAAGAGACATGTGAAATCTGGAAAGTTTGTGTTGCATGGCCAAGGCACTGAGAGAATTTTCTTTATGTGTGTTTTTAAATTCCTACTTAAAACAAATTTGTGTCCTCCCATGTGGCATGGCTTCTAAGACCCAGCAGATGAGATGCATCTGTACTCTAAATAAGGCTCCTTGAGGGCGCGATGAATCTCTACATGGAGCAAAAGCAGAGTGGCTCACATCCAAACACTAACGCAAGACAGTTATGCTGTATTCCTCTTTTTCTTTTTCACACACTACATTAAATAGTAGGCTGCAAATAAAGAGCCGGCTTAACATCAACACTCTCATTGAAATCAAATAAGTTATTGTTCTGCGCAGGGTACTGATTCGGTTTTCCACTGAGGATTTTGCAGTACAAACAAACAAGAAGAGCATAAAAAATGTTTTGATTACAAAAGTAAAGCTATGATAAAAAGTAGTATGATTAATAAGGCCTCCACATACCCGAGAGCCATTGAATGTCATCACTTAGTACTGCATGTGACTGTGGTTGTTAAAACAGTTTCATTTTCTCATGGGACCTCTGTTCGGTTCATTTAAATGCAGTAAGCCAGCTGTTGACTAATGGTCATTCAAGCAGTGTATATTCTCACTATATAGCAGCACTGGAGAGCCATTGAGACTTGGCCGATTAAAGCTGACTTTGAACTATATCAGTCTAGTGCACTGATATGAAACGCACCTGCCAGTCACTTCAATATCCTCTGAAAATAATATCTGAAATAGGATTCAGAAGAATAAGTAGATGTAAAAAGTGACAGATTTCTACCATAACCACTAATAAACCACTCTTTTTGATCAAATGTCTGTTTGTGTGATTTCTGAGAACTTTGGCATACTTCCTTTCACTTTTTCTACAACTCAACGGGATTTCTCTACAGCCTATAATAGCCCATGGAAATATTCTGGCACATTAAAATCATATTGTTATAGAGCTCAAAAATCTGCCAAAATCTCCATGATGTCCCTTAAGTTTTTATTTGAGCCACTTTTTCTCCCTTCTCTGCTGGAAACCCCGTGATCAGAGGAAACCCAGACACATTGATCCAAACTGAAACAAAATGTTTATTGTAAGGCTCTGTATTGAAAATTGGGTTTACATGGTGGAGCGTTGTCTATAAAAGTCATAAAAACAAAGGAGGGATGTGGCTCCCAGAGTGCTTGGACATTAGCGCAGGAAATGGAACAAGGTCAGAAAATTAAAAGTGCAATTTTCCGGTTCTCATTTTCTTAATTCATTGCAGCTTAAGCTGTTCTCTACTAAGGCTGGTCGGAAGGAAGGAAGAGGTTTTGGCTTCTATCAGTGGTCTCTTAGCAATAGCACAAATCCGTTTCAACCAACATGCTGGTGTCCTTGTGGCATCTTCCTTTCTTTTTTTTTTGATGAATGGAGGCTTCAAGTTGTCGAAGAACACACAATGAACCATGTTAGTTTAGAGCTGCTACTGCTGAGAAATTGACAATGAACAACAAGGCTGTAATACAATAAAACTCAAAGGATGAATGTGACATTGAGGTTCTTATTTACTTATGTACAGAGCTCAGAACTTCCTCGAAATGACTATTGACCTATTATGGCTGGGAATCGATTAAAAATAATCATATAAATCTATGATTTAGTCACAATATTATAACTATATATTTAGGATAATCAAACTTTTTTTAATTACATAGCTTTTTTTTTTGCTTTTAATTCAAAACCTATGGACAACCTTATTCGGTTTTTGTTGAGAGAACCAAGGTGATGCTAACTTCCAGGTTGGCCTTCAAATATACTGCTTCCCTCCACTACTTGAAATCATTTTCTGAATCAGAGAAGGATATGGCTACGGTATCCTTTTCTATGATGTTCTGTGAAGCATTCCTGCTTTTGCATAGCCTCTAACCATTGCTTTAGTGGCATCCTTTCGAAAATAATTTCTCATCAAATGAAGCGTAAATTGTTCTCAATTATATATGCCTTTTAAGTACTGGGAAATGAAATAAAGTGAGTATTATTTTAGGATAACAGTGTCAAATTTATTTTGTCACCCTCTAAGCATTTAGGCCATGTTTCCCACGTAATCTACAAAAATAGTCAAACTTCAGTGCAACCTTAGTCAGGGCACGCAATCTTCACCATCTCTCAATAAGTCATTAACATAGTTTTTTCATTTTATTTAGTTATTTAGTTTGAGTTATTCATTTATTTATATACATTTGCCTTTCATAATCATATTGGTTCTAGAATGTGTGATGGAAAACAAGCCTAAACTGCAGTAATATCTAATATCCAATATAATAATATCCACAAATATCAAAGAATGTAGAAGTGTGTATGCACAATTCTACAACAAAAACAATAAATGCTTTTAAAAAAAGTAGAAGTATTATTGTATCACAGACTTTTTGTGTTGAACTAATTTCTAGTTAATTTGTAATTTAAACATATAAAAACATCTTTGTTTAAATCTTAATGTCCTTTTCTCAGTCTATTATTGTTGCTTTGGTGTCATTGCTGATCTTAACGTGAACAAAGCAACAGTTAGTTCCGTTCCTCAAATAAAGAGCGCTGAATATATAGTCCAACAGCATGGGGTCGTCCAACATTTGAACCACTCCGCTTGTTCATGTTTTTGTATACAAGACAGACTGTGTTGGTGACTTTTCATGTTACATCATTACACCAGTAGGTGGCGCCTGCATCATTTATTGATTATTCGTTCAAAATTCCGATTTTTAACATTCAAAATGTTGAAAAGTTACAAAAAAAGTTACTTCAAGCGATTCCTTCAAAATACAGAACAAAACAAGTGGCTTTCTAAAAAAGCCACTGAATTAATCATTCATTCAACTGATTTGTTCATTATTGCTGATTCTTTCAGAGACAAGTGGGTGTCGAATGATATCAAAGTATCGTGAGACTAATCAGAGAGTATACGGATCTGTATAGTTTCCAATGACTCTTGTGGTACTTTGACGACAAACAAACCTGCTGTCTTTCTAAGCGAGTCATTGAATCATCCAACCGATTTTGGAATTCAGGAACTATCCCTTACTGTGTGTGGCTCACTTTTCTGCTGTGGGTGTGTTTGGATCTATCTAAATATTTGCGTTAGTGGAGCAAACAAACTGACTGGCAATAACTGTCTTAAAATGTTAGTTACTCAATATTAGCCTCTTGTTAATTGATCTGTCGAATAAAAATCAACATTGCACAAACCCCCCAAACCCCCTCCCGTTTCATCTGCCTGGTGCTTGTATATAGCAGTTTCCTCCTGTATAGTCAACTAAATTAAGTAAAGGCTCTTATCAGCAGCTATCAAGATTTCCACTCTGTGAAGACCCCCCAACTTCACTAACATGTTACACATGGTACACGTGTTTGCTATTACAGCCATTTTCCTAAGCCACACACTTCTGTGCTCTGGCAAATGAGAGGTTCACAGCCCCGCTTCGCCACCGCTTGCCTCAAATTCGTAGACTCCTGTTGGCACAAAGCTGGATGGGACGCGAATACTGATTTTATTTCCTCCCCATCTGATATACATTGGAGGTAATGGAACTTGCGTAATCAAGCAATGATATATTCCAGTAGAAATCAGCAACGGAGCTTTGAGGTCAATTGTGTCGTCTTTGATTGCGTGTTAATGACTTTTGTATGTATCTAAGTTGATATATACAGTTATTTTGATTAAAGATTATGAGGACACACAAATTGAAATGTGATAATGAAGCGCACAGAAAAATCATTCATAATAAACTATTACATTCCTTTAATTTTGATTTCATGGCGACTTTTTAATACTGGGACTTTCACGATTGATGACTGTTTTTCTAGACTTTGTTCAGGTGATTCAAATGCAAGACATAAAATATGGGGAGCATTAAAATCCCCCAGTCCAAGACAAAATGTAATGCCACAATAGTTGAAACTTTCCAGTTGCTTACAGCTTGTAGATGAGATGGGCCCTCTTGGCACCCTCCCTCTGGCAGTGTCTTTGCACACAAGTATCCGAGATATCCTGTGCCAGCTCTTAAACACAATCCTCCAATGCTACTCTGGGTTTGGCACTGGCCTGGAATTGGGGACCAGAGCTAAATAACTCCAGACTCTCTAAGCATTTGAAGGGCAACATTTCTGATGTACGGAGCGAGAATCGGGGGCCTGTGTTTTCCAACCAGACTGATAAGGCTATTAAAGATGTTTTTGAGGCGCTGTTTCTGTCGTGAAACAGAACGTGGCCAGCTAGCGGGAGAGAAAGCAATCCTTTTGTTATTGAGAGGACAGAAGGATTTCTTGAGGCCTTTGGCTCTTTTGTAATCGCATCCAGACTCTGTTTGATTATGATATGTGAGTTATCGCATCACTGAAATCCCTAAAGTGGCTTATGGTCTTATAGGTGACATTTGAGGTTGTATTGGCCCGTGTGCTGTCAATACGCTGCCTGCTCACCAACAGTTATTTAATGTGATGATATGTTACATACATAAGAGACATGGTTTAGTTTAGAGTATCAGTTGGCCCCAACAACTATAAAGGCCCTAAATATTTTTTTTTACCTGTAATTGCAGAGCCAAACAACTTAGTGGTTTGGGGGGAAATGCTTTTATGCATCTCACAGCACATTTCATGTGAGTATATAATTATATAATGTATATAATTTCTATGAAATACTGTTGGACATCATTTCTAAAACAGCCACAACAACAAAAACAGCCATAGATCAATCTACTGACATAACAGTTTATGACTTTATTTAGAGGCAACTATGAGTTTATGGATGTTGTTTTTGAAGGGATTCTACATTGGCAAAAATCCCCATTTAGAACAGGCGTTCAATTCAGTGGACCCCGCGCATGTGATCGGTCCCTGCCACACAATACTGTCCCTTAGGGCATGTAAATAGCCGTCATTCAGTCATGTTCAAAATGACAGACAACACAGCCATGCACTGGGGTGAAAAGTCGTGACTCTCCCAACCCCGTCCGAGCAAAATACTGTGTTAGTCACATGACAAGGTTCATTTAAGTTTAAGTGGCTTGTATTGTATTAATCATTCAAACAGGATGCATTTAGATTATTTTCATGTCTGCAGTAGTGGATCTACTGAATGGATGTATTGTGCTTGCAAAAATACATTCTTTGTTAAATGAAATAGTGCAATGCTTTTGATTTTATTTTTATTTTCTTCCTTGCACAACAGTGAATTATCCATAAAAGAGCTGTAAAACTTCACTAAAGCAAGTTTATTTTTTAAATTATGAGCTTAAACACTAATACAGCCTTTTAAAATGTTTCATAATAATTAAGTTGTATGTCATTCCTCTCAGGTGTTCCTGATTTGCAGTGTGACAAGAAGCGAGGACAGTTTCATGAGCTTAGAGAGGACATTTTGGCAGCGAGCATCTTTTAGCACCCTGCCCAGATGGCGCACAACGATCGGATGTGGGGGAGCCACCAATAAATAAATTTCCACATTTAAACTACGGAAGAGGAAAGGAGTGTCGATCAAAGAGCCAGATCTACGAGACAGGTACCAATTACTCTGTGGATCAGATATTTACCATGAAGCCTTTGTGCGCTTTTCATATAAGGAAAGGCTGTCTTTGATCAGACTGATAAGCCATAGTGTATGCCAACACACGAATGCACATTCTAACATGTTACAACACACACACACACACACACACACACACACACACACACACTAACGCATGCTAAAATGCACTCAGCGCCACATGTGCAGCCAATTAGCAGCCGAGTGTTTATGGGGGATCCAGATGAGTTTCAAACAGGGCACGCTGCTCGGCAGACTTTGATGGCTTACAGCTTTAACCTGCTCTCATCACACTGTTAGAGTAGGAATGGATGGAAATGTTGTTGAAACGTTTGCTTTGGTTTAAGGGTCTTTAGAGATGGCGTGGGTTGAGCAGGCTAGAATCACCGCTGCATGCCAATTCCTGGAGCCATGCATTTTCGACATGGAACCTGATGTGGAATATGTCATTAAAAAAGTTTCTTTTTGTTTGCCATTAAATAATTCTCCTTTGATTCCCTGTTCTCAAAAACCCACCTGAAGAACCTTAATAGAGCCATACATTTAGTTGCTCTGGTGATTCCATTTCCACTGATCCGCTGTAGCCTCTGATTTTTTTTTCCAACAGAGCTCATTACATACACATCTCCATTTTGCCTCTAAACCCCCGCTTCCCGACCATGTAGTTGATGACTGCTCCTACAGGATACAGGGATTACAATCCAGCACAGTGGGAGTCAGACTGAAGCACAATATCCTAATCCTGACAGGCATTCAAAGTTTATCAGATTTTCTCAATTTGCGCCGCACCTAATCTGGCACAATTTTTCAGATTAAGTCAGATGTTTTTGAATGATGGCTGATACACAGCGTCAAAGTGCCCGTTTTCTTGCCCCAGGTTAAGGTTTTGCACATCTGTCCTATATGGTGCCATGTTGCTGTTGTTGTTTTTCTCCTGAGGGATTAAAGGCTGATTTGAGAGCTCATTTCTTGGAGTGGACATGCTAATCTGATGATGCTGGGTTATGGGGCCATGGAGTGCACAGGTGGGTCGGATGTGCTGTCTTGCATCTGTTGCACCCTGGTGTGACCTGCAAACTCTTTCCATAGTCTAAATCAATGAGTTGCGAAAACAACAACCGACATATGTTTTCCACTGTTCAATGATGACAGAAAAGTAAATCATGCACAGCCAAGACTGTCAGCATATTTCAACCAACTTCACCTCGACAGAAGAATAGAACAGCACATTAATATATGCACATATTTTATGTATTGTGTGTGTTTGATGCCCAGGAGATCTCATTTGGTGGCTTCTCCACTGATCCCGACTGCTCTGTTGGTTATCAGAGACGGGTGCGCATTCTTTAGATCAGTCCATCCAAAATGGACTTTGAAGTCCATGCCCCGTAAGGAGACATTGGTCTCAGGGCGGCTGAGCTCTGGGATATGTCGGACCTGAATGGAATAAGAGTCAGCACAAGTAATAATAAGTTCTTTTAAATTGAGTTCGAGAAGTTGCTTGAGAAATTTATTAAACTATAATAAGATAAATAAGAAAAAGGGAAAAATATAAAGCAATATTCTGGGTTCAATACCTTAAATTGATAGCATTTGTGGCATAATGTTGATTACCACAAATTTAATTTTGAAGTTAATTGTACTTATAATAGAAGTGAATAGTGAATTTTGCAGGTTTTTAAGCTTACTTTATAAAAGTACTTAGATTAAATCTTCACTTAAAAACATATTTTAATTGTCCAGTGAAATGTTTAAATAATATTTTAAAGGTATTATTAGTTTTCGAATATAAATCTACACAGAACATTAACATATACATTTTCCCTATTTTTAACATTTTATAAGAAAAACCCTGTTTTCCTTCTCTTGCTTTTTCATTTTTGTGAACTTACTAGTATTGAATGTGGAATATTCCTTTGAAATCTCCTTAAACATATCCCTTTCTGACATGTTCTTCCCCATGACGTGATGGTCGAAAATTGAGAAGACTTTAGCTGGCCGTCAAGTAGAGTGTTCCCAGGAGTCCCAGAGAGTAAAGTTGGAGGACGAGTAAGCCTATCGGCCCGGTGTGTGCTCCAAGGGGCAGTCGTGGCACTGTGCCATGGGTTCAAACACGCAGGGTAAATATTTGCTTCTCCTTGGTAGGCCGGCTTCATGGAGGTCATTCGTCTGGGATTCCCTTGGCATCTGCCACTCTTTGTTGTTACAGTTGGCATTTTTGGCACAGGAAAGGTGGAGGGCTAGAAAACAGTCACCTGGAGAACAGAAAGAGGGACTTAGGAGCAGAGCGGAAGCGTCTGAGTTGGCATTCATACAACTGTTCCATTTGAAATTCAAGCTCCTCATGTGCAGCCCGTAAAAATGCAGGAAATGGAGAAGAATGCATTTTGTCACTATAGGTCACCTCTCTCTTGTTTGTCGAAGCCTTTTATGTGGAAACACGTCAGGAGGGTTTCAGACTGACTCACTCTTTCTCATGTTGCAACTATAAAACCAACATAATCCATCTCTTATCAAAGCGATTTCACCCATATCACTACAGTGAATTCATAATTTATTCTTCCCAATCACAAACGATATGCAGTCATGAAAGGAAATGCCATCCCACCCACTTCTGGGCGTCCTCCTGCAATCATCTGCTGGTGTGCTGGATCAGCCTGTAGATGGTGCTGTGTTCCACCGATCTCCTTTTCATCCCTCTATCATCTCTCTACAATGAGTCCATTGTTTTCATATCCTGTCTTACCTCCTTTGCCCAAGATCCCCCACCGCTCACTTCTTTGACTGCGCTCTCTCTCTCTTTCTCCCCCCCCCCCTTCTTGCTCTCCCACTCTGTTTGACTTTATTACTAGATTTGTCCCCCCCCTCGCAATCCAAGCTACATTTTGTCAGTCTTTTTTAAACCCACCCAGCCAGGGCAGACCCTGATTATGCCATCCGCGTGCTATCGTGGGCATTTGAGGAGGAGGAAGATGGCGTAAAACTCAAGTGCAGAGGAGGTGGGAAGGGAGGAGGGAAAAGGCACATATACACAAACACACAATTCCCAAAGCACTCTTGGGGATTGGTGAGGGCCAAGAAATCTCTCTTCCCTGGAACACCTAATCCTTGGGTCGGGGCCAAGGACCACAATCTCTGTGCACAACTGACACCGGCCACCAGAGACACTTTAGGGTTTTTTAGGCGTGTCCTGTTCTCTCTCAGCTCACCGCAGCCAGAGCATGAAGCATGGGAGAAAGACTCGGCAGCCCAAAGAAAATAAATGATGTGGGGAAATACAATTCTGAAGCTTTTCATAGGTGCTCACTGCTTACAGCCATTTTTCAATAAGAAAATCACAGTGTACGTTTTGTGTGTGTGTGTGTGTTTGAAAGGGAAAAACTTGACAGATAATGTGAAACGACAGTATGGAACAAGCCTTTAGGGAACTCCAGTGCTGATTTAGGGAACTTGATTGTTTCGTGTAATTTATAGGCTTCTCAATTTCCGATGAATCCGTAGGTTAAATGAGACAATGGGAACTGCTTGATTTGTTAAATACAAATGACGGCACAATTTATGTTAAACACGCAAGGTTCTTGAGTAGAATGCATGTTTAAATATTTAAACTTATACTCTAGCATTTGGTTTTCATGATGCAGCATTTCCTCTGCAATGAAAATTTGTCTTCTACAAATCATGGTTGTAACTGAAATAAGAAATGAACAGAATTGAGCTAAAAATAAAGTCACAAATCACTCCTGCATGCTTATTGCTGGCTTTCAGGCTTTCAACTCATGTCTGCTCAAATAATAAGTATAGTGAGTGACATGTTGCAGGTACCTTCCTGTCTGAGCATTTACTGTCTAATGATGCAGGTTTACGGCACTGGTTGGCATGCAGTATGTAAATCTTCAACAGCTGTTGCATCTTGAATAGCACTGTGTGTTTATATAAGGGTAAATGCCACACTTCCCCTGGTTTAAAAAATGTAAACGTTGGACATGGCCAATTAGAAGCAGGAAAATCTGGAAATGTCAGGTGTATACCCCTGACATCATTGTGGCCATAATTTTGTAGACACAAAATATTAAGTGTGATATGTGTAATTTTTGTTTTGTTTGATGTTAAAATAATTTCTCCTATCCTGGTCTAATGTGCATTGACCTGATACAGCAACACTGACCCAACAATGGTGTTTTACCGGGTGGCACTATTTATTTATTTACTTACCCTAACCAAAGGCAGATGGGCGGATCCAATTCTTTTCTTAATTCTGTGACAAAAAAAAACGTCTTCGAGTTCACTTCTTAGTATATTATGCCACCTAAAAAAGATAAGCTTTTATTTACATATTTTGATGAAAAAGAAAAAGACAGAAAATTAAAATACATACCAAATAATAATAATGATAAAATCTGTGGATTTGTTTTTACAGAAGTTTAGAAAAAAAGAAAAATATCCACTCTATAGGTCAATAGAAAAATGCACTTTACACTAGAAAAAAAGTAATTATATATATATTTATTGCTTTGTCTGAACTTTTATGAAAATCTGAGAACCATGTATTAGCTACCGAAATAAATTAACTATAAAGATAAATTAACTAATGAATAACAAAAAAGCTGAACAATGCTGTTTTTTTAAGATATTTTGAACCCTGTTTTTTAGAGTGATGTTTGACACTAAGGAATGTTTATTTGAAGGTACTCCTGTCGTTCACACTGTAAGTCTGTTCGCACCATACCACAACACATCGCACCATATTCATCGAGATCTGACAAACGGCCAGCACAAAGTTCATGTACGTGGTAAACTTCAAAATGAATAAAACCGTATGAGAAAAACAGTGCTTGTGGCTATTGGCAATCAAATAGATGGGCAATTAGCTTTGACATGTTTTCCCCACGATATGATTGATATTTACATTATCATATTCTAATTGTCTGTTCATGCATACTTATTTACGTTACAAAGTGAGAGGGCCTTATTGTGTTCAGCTTAAAAATCATTTGCATAGATTACAATGTCACTAAGCAAATTATGTGCAGTCAGATGAACATATGCCTCGTTCTGACAGTGTTGGCGTTGTCAGAAAGCCTACAGACAATCTGATTTATCAGTAAAAACAGTTTTTATCTATCTATCTATCTATCTATCTATCTATCTATCTATCTATCTATCTATCTATCTATCTATCTATCTATCTATCTATCTATCTATCTATCTATCTATCTAAGTTCAAGAAAAATGAAATCCTGTTAATCCGTTTAGATTTTAACTTAATACATACTTTTTTTTTTACACATATGAGGGACACAAATGGCACCCGTTTTGTAGATACTTTAGAGTTTGTTGGCATAATATCCCATTAATGACATTCTCCTTCAAGGCCACAGGAAAAGTTCATTTTAGTTCATGATGCACAAGGGCCATTTCCTCAAACAGATGCTGGGGTCACGAGGGGCCGAGTTGAAGGCCATTAATGTTTAGATGGAGGATAAAGCGTAAGGAGAATGTAAGTTTGCCTCCTTTTCGGGTACATAAAGAAGTTTAATCGTGAGGGTAGGTTTAGGTAAAGTGTGAGGTAAATTGTTGAGGAATTTCAAATCTTTTGTTTTCACATCCTTTCCATCCAAAAATGCCAACCCACCAGACTGGTACAACCTGTGATTCACCAGCTATCACTTGCCAGCAGTCTCTAAATTCTCACGCAAATACAAATAAATGCTCACACATACAGGGAGAAACACACAGTCACATGCAGGGAGCTGTGGGAAGGCATGTCAGGTGCCGTTAGATCAGGACGCTCCCAGCAGGCCTCTCGTCTGGGTAAGGTAATCTGCCACAAACCCGATTGCTCACTTCAGCTGCTCAGCGCTGACCGAACGCTTCCTATTACACCAACACATACCTCCACCCCTGGGGAGACACAGTCGTCTGGGACATAATTCAATCTCATCCCTCAGGCCTATTTAATTGCCACTCACCATTTAACTTCCTGTAAAGTTTTAAGCACACATGAACTAATTCTGCAGTCTGGATTTTTGAAAATGAAAATAAATGTATCAAATGAAAATAAGTTTCATGGCTTCCACAATTTTTTTTGTGAAATTAAGCTTCCAATGAGCTCACTGCTAAACAATCAACATTTCCTGTAGCAGTTTGCAGTGCACTTTCTGAATCCCCACCTTCCCCAGCTCCACTTGTATAGATCTGTTACGGGTATTTCATGTATGCTATTTTGTACAGCAGAAGCATTTGTTACTTCTTCACAGCATCGTGTCCTGCATGTAATAACCCTTTATACATTTCCAGGTTTCGCGCCAGAAGAAGTCATCATAGTTGGGTAAACTTCTATAGTGGTGAATGAGAGAATACATTAAATATAATTTTTTGTGTTCCCATTTGCTCAAATAGCAAAAGAACAAAAGTTTAAAAAAGGTGAGAGAGAGTTAGATCGATAACTGCAGTCATGAGAGAGAGATATGTCAACTTTACCGTCACTCCCATAGCCACTGTATTAGAAACATTCTCACAGCAGCATTAAGTAGTTTCTTGTAATTTGATGCAAAAGGAATATATAATACAAAGTATAGTGTTATAAATGTAGACCACATAAATAATGATACAAAATGAATATATAAAAAAAGTTGCAGGATTCACAATGCTGATGACCATTAAAATGCGTCAACACAGTCCGTGAAAAAGGGCCCATTGGCAGTAGAAAATCCCATACTTGCTCTGCATCAGCAGCAGCAATAATCAACAGCAGCAGCAGATGATCTATTCCATCAAGACAAAACATCAACATTGTCATATCCATTACCATGCCAAACACCATGACAGAAATAAGAACAAATGTTTCTTGAGCAGCAAATCAGCACACTGGAATTTTTGAAGTATCATGTGACACTAAAGACTGGATTAATGGCAGCTGAAAATTCAGCTCTGCCCTCACATGAAGAAATGACATTTTTAAATCTATTAAAATAGAAATAAAAGTTATTTTAAAATGTAATGTTTCACAGTATTGCTTTTACTGTAGTTTTGTTTTGCAACAGTAAATAAATCTTACCAACCTTGAACATTTGAATGGCAGTTTGTGTATATAAATTATGTATAGAATAAAGAAATATTGCTGATGGAATTCAAGAAGCAGAAGTTGACTAAAACTAAAATATTGATTCGCAATGTTGTTTTTAGCAGGCCAATTAATTACTTTACATATGTAATATATTTTATGAATTTTAACCAATTGATCTAGACATAAGAATCACACATTGAGTATCAAACCAGCTCGGTTAAATGTGTTTCATATATTCTTAACACTCCTGAGAGCGAAGCTGATTCAGCAGGGGTTTTCAGCGTGCGTTTGATGCATCTCTCGGTGGTCCAAGTCTCTCTGTGGTCCACCTACTCTAATAAAAACAACATCAATGGATCTGTCATTCTTTCTTCCCCTCTCTGTTAAGATATCATCTCTCCCTTATGAAATTTCAAATAAGCTATTAAAAATTGATAACCCTCCTTAGCGAATAAGAATATCTGCCCTGTTAACAAGAGCAGCAAGATTAGTCAATACATTTACATGCTTGAATATGTTTTGCCACCTCTATGTGATGAGAATCTGACACAATCCACACTATTTCATCAAAACTTGCCATTTGCATGAGAGCGAGGTGCCGTTTTTCATGCGGTAATTCTAGAGGACAGATGCCATAGTGTGTGTGCTAAAAGAGGGATAATTCTGAATTTTAAACAGAGGCCAGTGTATGCTTCAGGCTGCATTTGAATTTATGCAGATTGCTGTCAAAGCGATATTACTCATGTTTGAATGTGTTTTTCAAGGGGCCTATTCACGTCATGTGTGTACATGTCTTATTAGGTAGCAGTGCAACCTGAAAGGTTAGAGCGCAGCATTAGAAATGAATTACACAAGGCTACTGGGCTTGTATCTTTTAACACGGTGTGAAGGCATCAAGTAGAATCTATTGAGTCAGTGACCCATAAGAACTCCGATATTATGGGGGAGGTTAGATTTATGGTAATGCTTTACAGATCCATTAGCATTGGGGGAGATATCACTACAAATGACAGGAAGAACTAAAATATATCTGTGGGCTTAAAACTTGTAACACTGCATTTTGTACTCGACCCTGCTATAATACTTCAAGCACAATTCCCACCCACATGTTCCTTGGCAGTCTACAATTTAGCTGCTTTTACATGCTGACAAATTATTCAACAAAATGTGCAACTGAAACAAATGTGATTGGCAGTTTAAGATTAAGGCTTTGTCTTTTTTGACTTTTGGTTCATTTTATCTCTTTAGATAAAAAGTCAATAAACCCATCTTAAAACGGAAATGTAACCATAGAAAAATGTCTAACCAAAGTACGATGCGGACCTTTGTAATTTGAAAACCGCTATAAAAATCTTTCGATGGAAACAAGTTTGCCTCAGACAGACAACTTATATCTGGTGCCATTTATGTGTGCATGATTTCCCACTGGCATAAATTATCATATATTATGAGACATCAAAAAACCTGCCAATTACCTCTAATCGCTGCTACCAAGTTGACAGCACTTATATAAACAAAAGAACGGGTCAAACTTTTTTAAGGGCATAGGATATTATTCAGGACGAACCATGTCTGTTGTAATCCAGAGGGAAAAAAATCCCCTTTTAGGGGATTTTAAGGCAACTTTGTGACTTTACAAACAGAAATCAGGCGAGAACATTTGTTTCTCGTTCCCATGAGGCTGGTGTCTCTCTGTCCCTAATCAGACAGGTTTTCGACAAATGTAGTTCCTTTGTTGATAATGTTGGGTAATTAACACAAATGACTGCTAGTTTTACAGAACTCGCCCCTGGTGCGATTGTAATCATTCTTAATAGTGAAATGAAGTCCTGTGCTTGTTCATGTGTTTTTCATCAGTGCATGATGAGCTACCTTTAAGGCCCAAGATTGCATGTAGTAATTTGGCATAATAAGGCTGTAACTTTGTGGTAAAGGTTTGAGAGAGCAGTGACTTTTCTTTGAGAGAACCACAGCCTCAGCAGAGGGCAGTTGTGGTTGTGTAATCAAGCGCTTAGAACAATGAAAATCATATTTTTCTACCATAGTCTACAAAGACCTGAAATTACATTTCATAGAGATTTTGTTGTTGTTTTATTTACTCACTCCGTTATTGTTAGACAAGTAGTTATGCTAACTTCCTTAGAGTATTTGTTACAAATAAATATTGTTATATTAGGACTTTCAATGTCTGTATGTGAGATAATACATGACCAGTATGTATACGTTTATAATAGATAGTAATCTTTGACAAAATGTTAGTTGTATGAGTGTGTGTGTGTGTGTGTGTGTGTGTGTGTTACACAATAATTTTTTTTTAGAAATGTATAGAAATAAAATGAATATATTTATTTTTTGTTGCATTTTTTAAATAAGTCAAAATCATACTACTGTAACAAACTCAATCAAAAAGTACAAGCTACATTTATCAAATATGTATTTATTTTTTTCTCAAGTTTGTACTTTTATTAAAAATGTAGAGGCCCCAACTGGACGTGATCATTCTGATTGCATTGACTGACTTCTTTCACCTTTGATCCCTATGGCTTTGTTCGTTTACATGAGACTTAACTTTTGTTTCCCTCTTTGACTTTGTGCGTTTTGCACAACATTCTTAACCAGATGTTTAAAAATAATTTAACCTCTGATTAGAGTCACCTCTTCCCTTTTAATTTCCTCATGAAACTAAGAGAGAGGGAACTAAGGTTGAGCCAAGAGTGGCCTGTCGCAATCCAGTCAGCCGAACAATGTACCTGGCAAGTCTGAGAGCAGAGATCTGGGTAGTGAATCATGCTGATAATGCAGTTGGGTTTTCGTGGAGGCTGAACCTTAACTGGAATGCTGTCTTTGAGTTTCTCAATACAGAAACACACAAGTAGCAGTTTCACCTCTATCTGTTTCTCCTTTTACCTCATTTGAGGACAGCGGTGAAGAAAGTACAAGGATTGCAAAAGAAAAACTAGAGGGAGGGTTAGGGAGGGTTGCTTAAGAAACTGTCTCAGAAAGACATGATACCTGTGGTTAAGATAACATGCCTGTAGCAGAATTTGTCTGTTTATTGAATAACAAGAAGATATTTATCAATCAGTAGAATTTAGAGATAGTGGTGTTGTGCTTTTGAGTTGTGTGAACCACGCACTCCATGCAAGTGGAGTCAGACTAAGCAATTCGAACTTGGTTCATGTGTTTTTACTGATAAAGAAAAGAACAAGTGTAAATTCCTTTAAGAGCACTGAAGACTGACAACCAACCAATCACAATCCAGGGTGTGCTGGAGAATTGTAAAAATTGGAAATATTTTTTCCCCCCAAAATATATATTTTAGTATTATTTAGTACATTTTTATTGCACGAAAGTTATTCCTGCTTAACAATATTTATTTAGAAATGTGCTTAACAAATTGTTGAAAATTTAATTAAAAAGGTTTATAAAAAAAATTATCTGATACATTGTCAGCTTAATACAAAGTAATTATTTACAAGATAAAATTAGCTGAATTTATTTGTTTTGGCTTCAGTACAGTAACAATACAATGTAAAACCTCCATGCATACATGTAAACTCCTCCTACATAGAATCACAAGAGCGTACAAAAAGTGGCACATAAGAGTGGTTGTAATAAATCAAGATGCATGAGGTGAAAATAGGTCTTAACTGGTCTTAGGAGTCGAATTAGATAATTTCACGATGGAACGAATGAGAAGTGCTGCTGTTACATGTTTGATTCATTTGAATTATTTGCATGGACCATCTGTAGTAATCTCACAGATCTGTAACTTATCCCAACATGTGACTCCACATTCTAGCTCTGCCACACTCCAGCTGGTGAACTTCTTTTGACTGGTTTAGATGAAAATATGGGCCACCGTGCTATAAGTCAGCTATGCTGTTTTATCTTAGCATGCGGAAGAAGATTTGTGTAATCAAATTTTAAATGAAATTTTGAATGTACATTTTCAAGTGTGAAAAGTCCGGCTCTTTGACACATGGCGTCTTTGAGGCGCTAGCTGACTTTCCCCCCTTCTCTCAGAAATACTTGCGATGTGGGTTTGAGTGACAGGAAGGCGAGAGGTGATCACTCAGGCACAAAGTAGGGAATGATATGACTCGCTGCTTGATTGGCAGTTCAAAACAAAAACTGCAGACTTTCAAGCATTCCCTAAAAACGTAATAATTTAAACAATTATTTATTCGTGTTTTTATAGTTCTATGGGTTTTTTTTTTTGCAAAGAGAGATTATGCGTTGTACATTAGAAAACTCAGCCTCTCTGCTGTATGTGGATACTACTTTTGTACACATCTTTATTTTAGCCTCAATCAGAGTATGATTATTTCCATAAGAGAATACGTTTGTCAGTGGGTATTGCACAACATGAGCAGGTGGAGGTCTAGCTAGAGGCATGCTGCCACGCTGACCCCCAGTAGGGATTAACATTGCACCTGCTTTACAGGAAATGGAGGGGGAGGATTTAAAATGGAAAAGGGGGGAGAAGAGGCAAGCACCTGTGGACGTGGGTGACTCCGGAAGCAGAGGGAAACTCTTAGGATTAGAATCCATCTGCTCCTGGTTAAACTCAGCTCTTGCTGGAACTGCTACTAACTTTGCCTTTGACTTCCAGCTTTGTTGAACGGAGATATGAGGAACTTTGTTCGTTCGCTGATACGTTCTCACCACAGTTTTAATATTGAAATGCTCATTTTAGATTATTATTATTATTAATTAATTATGTTTAATTATTATTAATTATTTGGGTTAGTCAGTTTGAAATGTCGACAATAATAATAATAATAATATTAATATTATAATAATGTTGACAAAAGTGATGCCTGGATGGGATTTTTTTAATAGCTCTATAAGTTTGATTAAATATGAGGAAAATATTATATACAGAGGGTATGCATTGATTTCACAGTCCCGCCAGAACACCAGGCAGTTTTTTGTTGCTTTCGGCAGTCTTTAAAATAATACCTTAGATTTCTGAAATCTTTTGCATTTTAGATGTGCTTTGTATGTTCATTGTGGCATTTGCTCAGAAAATATGCTCGCTGCCTCTCAGTCTTTTTGCCACTCAGTGGGCGTAATGGCAATCACTCTATGCACTCTCACTTGTGTGCAATTTCCCATGAAAACCATCCCATCAGGCCTAAAATATAAACACTTATAACAGGTGAGTCAGATTAAGCATTGAGTCAGTGAGTCAGAAAGATCATTGTTGATGTATTAACTTATTATTCATTTTATTTTTACCATATAAATATTTGAAATTTGTCCGAAGAACAAAACACCAAACTTGCTTTATTTATCTGACAAAATTATTTTGGCAAAAAAAAAGAAAAGAAAAGCTGCATAGAAAAGCAAAGAGCTCACAGGAATTGATCAGTTATTAATATTTTGTTGGTTCTCTCTTGTTGACTCCAAGCGCTAGTACGTAATATGATTACAACATCTTTAACAATTTTTCAACAATATTATAATAAAATAGTGAAGATGTACACTTTTTTAGGCTGACATCACTTCTGGCACAACTATAAATAAAATAATAAAATAATAAAATAATAAGTATTAAACATGTATATTTTAAAAAAAATGATTTTAAGGTTGCTTTCCAACCAACTAACCAAATTTAATTTAAAATTTTAAATAAGCATGTAGATATTAGAGCTATTATGTGAACGTTGTCATGTATTCCCCTGTCTTGTGTTGGACACTTTCTGGGTTAGGTTTTGTATTCCTCTTCTACCTCTCATGGATCCAGACTTGGAAGGTAGAGGAGGAATACAAAACCTTACCAAGAAACCGAGCATAAAAACAAAATGAACACTGGGATAATGACAAAATATGTAATAATTATATTAATGATGAAATTAACAAATAGAAATTACTTTAATATTTTCAGAGTTGCTTCCCATAAAATCTATTCATGTCGTCTAGATATGGTAAATTGGTTACTGTGATGCACCCTTGTCATCACATAATATTTCCAAATTCCAACAACAAGGACATCGCTGGACTGAAATTTTCCTCATAAAATGATGGATCGAAGTCGTCAACCAGAGGATGTTGTTCTCTATCTATATTTGGAGCATTGCCTGTTCCTAACTATCCCAAGTTGGACAGCTTAACGATGCTGTTACTCTTCAGTTGGATCCGAGTCTCAAGGCCCAGCGCGAGTCCCAGCACGGCATTGTGGGTGTTGTCCCATTCTGCAAAAATAATCCAATTCACCCTTTTATACATTCCACAAAAATCTCTGAACAGCATACAATTACAGATTTGGAAACTCCATTTTGAAGCTGGATGCCTTGCAAAGCTCCAACAGAACAAGTCTGGGTTCTGTCCAGTTTGGATATCTCGGATATCAGATGTCTCCTGCACATGTATCGTTCTTGTATAATCAAAGTCTGAAGCTGATAAAGGTAAATTGAAATACATTTTTGGCTGTGACCTGTCGGTCTTCGCAGATATGGTCTGGGTGTGCGCCATTTCCATCGCTCAGTGGGTTGTCTCTCTTTAGCCAAAGCAGTTGTAAAACCAAAGAAGTGTGCTATCAAATAGGCCTGACAGGGGCCTGATAAAAACAACTTTTGCCAGGGAGAAAAACAGAGCCTTGGCTAAGCTCACATAACTAATGTAGGCCTTGCATCTTACTCTCCAGGATTTTAGACTTCTCGCTGCTACCCTTGGCAGAAGCATCACTCGCATTCACATAGGCATAGGACCTCCGAAAGAGCACCAGAAATGTCTGCCAAAATGCTCACAGCACAGTTTAAGGAAAACAGTCCAAAACTGCACTGAAACTCATTTCTTCCCACTGGGCTGTTAGTCAGGATCTGAAGTTATGTCAACTTTCAGGAGATTTTTGTGGAAGAATTTTTATTTTTTTGCCACTAATGTTTCTGGCCAACATTTGCTCTAACTTCATGTATTTTCATAGGACTTCAATTTGGGGCCTGCAGCCTTCTTCCAGTCCGGACCGTGACTCTTGTAAACAAAGAGTGGGGATTAAGTTAAATTCTGAAATATGTGTTTGCTATATTACCACACTTACTGTTAGCATAACAAACAAACGTGTTTGTTGGACATCTGAGAAAATATAATGAAATCGGTTCAAAATGCAAGGAAAATTGGCGTATAATTCAGAGGCGTTCAAAGGTTGACGATGCTAAACGAGATATATTCTTTGGAAATGAGTAAATGAAGATATTTGTTTTTCAGAACAATTGAACAGATTCACCCGCTCCGTCTGTGTGTTTGACGCACGGCATGGAATATGTAGCCGCTCTTTCTTTTTAACCATTTCACCAGTTGCAGCGTGGGCTTTTAAGATTCACAAGTATTCCCTCCAGAATTCATTAATCATTTAATCCCGGTATCGGCGCCTCTCCTGTACGAACATCTTGCTTTAGGTACTTTTATTCCTTGTAATAAAACTTTAATGTGGTATCCTCTATATATTCAAGTTCAGGCATCAATATTTCCTTCTTTAAATACTTAATGCACACCCTGCTTCATATCTTTCAACTTTTAAACATGAAGAGCACAAAAGTCGGAGGCTTAGATGTCTAACTCGCTGAAATACTTTCATGCTAAAGATCAGATATTGAGTATAATCATATGTATAATCACATATCTGCTGCAAAAATAGCCATTTCACCTGGAGGCTGAGGATTCACATTGGCGAGATCTGCTGGTTCTGGAGGTGTTTGGCAGCGTGTTTGTGGATGTGGCCTGTGGCATTTGACATGATGTTCTTATAGGTTTGCTCTGAAGATGGTCCATCACTCAAAAGCAAAAAGGGCCCTGCAGGGACTCACCCTTAGCAAGCTCTCAATCCATTTATGCATGTGAGAACAGTCTTAACTGTGGGCTTTTTTTATTTTTATTTTTTTTTATTTTTTTTACAGTGACATTCAAGAAAATGTTTGAGCTGAATCTACATATAATGTGATTGGGCTACAACTTGACAAATAGGTAGAAAGGCCATGTGTTACAATGATTTTACCACAGAATAACCAGGGTAAAACACTGTAATCTAGGGCTTAGTCTAATCACTTCTAAACTATTTTATTAATTAATATTAACAATGACATCTTTTTGAAATATAACAGATTGATTAACCCAGATTAATAAATGCTGTATAAAACGTTTGTTCATTTTTAAGTAGAACATTACCTAATGTTAAAAATCACTGAAACTTAAACACTAAATGCTGGTTTTTGTTTCCGTTTCCAAACCACATAGAACTTACTGTATAATTCTGTTGTTGTGTGCACTTGCTATTGTACAAAGACTTTGTCTCATCCAATCAGATTTAGTTAACAGCATTTTGAATTGAGTTACTCGTAGCAGTGAACAGTGAACAGTGACTCTTCTGTGTCAAGATGTGTTTTGCTAGGCCTAATCATGCCTAATCATGAACCACAAATGAAATAATTAACAGACCTACAGAGAGCTCATGGGCAGAGTATTACCATTCATTAACAAATTACACCTTGATTTCACATCACGTATATTCAAGCCTCGCTTGTAATTGCATAGGACACACTATCATTTGCCCCATGTTTGGTTGGGCGGGTAAAAGTTACAGAGCGTGTAATTTGCTGCTCAACAACAAATTACATAACCACTTATCCACTTCAGAATCCCTCCAACACAGACAGGTAGAGCCTGCAGCTGACGGCCGCCTCCTGTGTCTCAGCCTGCTGATGCTGGGAAGCTCTTTTCTTGCCTCATTGAAGCAAAGACATTGTGGATGACATGTTTCACCTGGCACGCGTCAGAGTCTGGCAGACAGCCGTGGCCAGTACACCTGAGGCCAGCGCTCCTGGATCACTCGCTCTCTCTCTGTCTCTTGCTCTCTCTGGCTCACTTTATGTTTGATCTAATGTGACATCTTGAGGGAATACCCAGCATGCTGTTATGTCTGCTCTATTACCGGCTGAGTGCCTTAGGTTTACCTCAGTGACTGTGTGTGTGTGTGTTTGCAGTATTTTTATCTACATCCAAGTAGCAGGACTAACTGTATTCATTTAGTTTTATTTTGTAGTATAACATTTTATATATTTCCAAATGTTTTAATACATTGTAATTATTTTTATTATAAATATTGGAAATTTTTAATTGTATTTAGTAATTTACTAATATTAAGTAAATATTACTTTATATTTATATATTTTATTTTATTATTTGATTGATAGGTTGATGTTCAGTGCTATGGAACAACAATATATTATAATATATAATATACTTGACAAATTTGACAAAATGCTTTTTTTTAAAGTCTAATCAATAATTTACTGTATTGATCTATTGCATATAAATGAATACATTGCTACAACACAGGAACATACTCACTGAAAAATCCTTGAGCAGAGAAAGAAAAGGAGGCTATCCAATTTTTGCGCTCATATCAGTTTTTTTCCCCTTCATTATTGTGAAGAGCACAAACCACATGTAATTCGACCTGTTTAAACAGTCATATCTAAATTTATGATACTTTTATATCACTTTGGATCAACATTTGTCACAATTCTGTTCCGATGGGAGTCACTCCAAAGATTTCATATGCCAGTAGTTCTTTGGTCACTCTGTGAATATGGAAGACGGCACAGAAGTTAATCTGTTAGTGAGCTTTTATAAGTTTTACAGTGCCAGCTCTATATAAACAAATCTTGAGGAAAAACTGTATGAGAAAAACTCTTCTCTTTTTCTTGGCCCACTTCTTGTGGTTCTTTACTCCCAGACCCTCTCAAGAAAAATACCTCCATCCCTATAGTTAATGACTCAGACCTTTAGGCGCAACAAATTACAGAGTCTGTGATAAAGGTAGAATAAAGTAAATCAATTTGTAAGACAAATTTTAGACAATATGTTATATTATTTATATTATTATTATTATTATACACAGCATATTTGAAGTGCTCAATAAGAAAACGATGAAAAGATAGCGAGAAACACTTTTCAGAATATCAGACTACCTAATATTTGTTCACTTCAAAATTATGGATAGAATTTATAGGCACAAAACAGTATATTCACATCATTAAAAAATTATTTAACAATTATTTAAAACTGTTGAGAAGTTTCAGACAGTAAGCATTTTTGTAAGAAATTAGTTTTATTTCACAACAATACATTAAATTGATCACATGTGAAAGTGATTTACGTTACAAAATAAATACATAATAAGAAATGTCTATTTTGAACTGAATTAGCATATATTCGAATATTTTGGTTAAAGTTTATAAAAAAATTTTTAAGTAAATAATAAAAGCAAGAATATTTCAAAATAAGTATTGCTTTTACTGTATTTTGATCAAATAAATGCAGCCTTGGTGAGCATAAGAGACTCACTGACCCCACACTTTGGTGTTTATCATCAATAATATCTACATAATAGATATTAGTAATAGATAATATCTAATAAATTTTATCATGACAATAATATCTCATGCGGTACATATTCACCGCATGAGCTGGGCTTGTACTGACTCCTCTTCAGCAATCAAAATATCAATGTTTAAATAAAGATTACAGATCTCAATTTGTCCTCCTTTCTATGCTGCAAATGGCTTCATTAAATGGGTGCTCTTCAGTAACCATATGCATTTCACATGGCTATTTGGTTCTCAATACCATCCCAATTTGTTTTATTTCAAAGAGAATGTGGTGGCACAGATTTAAAGGAGCATCATCTTCCTGCAGAGAGAAGTCAATACGTTTCAGCGCAGGTCTGCATAACCTCATTTGTAGCTTCTTGTCCTGTTCCTTCATGAATAATTCAAGTACGCCGAAAGCAAGTGTGCTGTGCGTGTCTCTGTGTGCGTGTGTGTGTTGTATGCGTGGAGGAAACGCTCTGTCTGAGGAGCCCTTGCCCCAACTTAGAGACCTCCAACTGTGCTGCCGAGCATCTTGGTATCGCTGCAGATGAAAGTCTAGAGGCCTGAGTGTGTGTGTGTGATCTGACATTGAAGATATGCTCTTGCCTTGAGCAAAGTTCTTCCCCTCTTCTCGAATGCAACCAAATCCTCAGGAGAACGCCATATTCAAATAATGAATACAAACACAATTGCGCTTGGCAGATCGCATAAACAAAGTCAGAAAACAATCAATAATTGATCTCGCAATTATATCTTGACTTATGACAATAGGAATAATCAAGTTGGATGGAGAACGAGGGTGGCGGTTGGAGTCAAAGTCAAACGTGTTTAAAGGTGTTAGATGTTAGGTAGAGAGGTCAAATACTCCAACTTTTTTTGACCTAAACACTTTCCTTGGGCTTTTGACCTTTCAAGATGAACCAGAGAACTTGTTCAGCTCATTAGGGAGCTCAAATATAACAAAAAAAATCTGCCTTGTGAATCAATAGTAGCAAAAACGAGTGGCCCGGCACACACAAAAAAACAGATTCTCGTTATTGTGCAAAACACAGACCTTGGGCGCCAAAGTATGTGGAGCAGGCCAAATAATTCCTAAACATAGACTGCAACAACCCATTTTGACAAACAAGAGCCAAGGGATAAAGTAATGTTTGGAGCTGCATTCCGCTGGACGTGTCGAGATTCTCCTTGTTATTTAATATTTAAGAAAGAGTGCAGCACCTTTCTATAATATGGAGCAGATGGTAGCAAATCGAGTCCTGCTATTGCCATCTGTGAAGAGCAGGTGTCTGCCAATCGTGTTGGAAAATGGGATTCGGTCCAGGAACTACCTGACCAAAGACAAACACCCTGCAGGGAGCACTTTGTCTATTCACTGGATGTTTATCCTCAAATATTCTTTCTTTTCCCTCTACCAATATTTCTGCAGCCGCTAGCTTTGTCTGATTTAACATCTCTCTCCTGTAAAGTCACTCCTCCTTTTGCTCTTTCCCTCTGCCCACTATTCTAAAGGAGATGGGGTCGCCTTAGAGTCCAGAGAGGGCAGCACAAGTGTGGCATTGTGGGCCAAAGGAGAGACGACCATTGTTCCTGCCCGCTGCCTGCCACAGCTGTGCACGAATAAGAGCAGGGACAAACCACAGCATATATCAATGTGGAGGCTGTGAGGGATGGTCCACGGGTGTCCACACTCAAAGAAGCCTAGTGTCTTTCAACTAAAAAATGCCAAAGGGTGCACAAATCACTCAAGGTGACGCATTTATTGCTTTCAATCCACAGGAGAAGACAAGAGAGCTAGTAAAAGGAAAAAGACTCCTGAGGAATAGAAAATGCATATGCAAGACATATTATCTATCTTTGTATTGATCCATATACATATACACACACAGTATATAAACACTGTGAATGCAAGTGAAACATTTCAATACAATAAACATTCCGATTTTTTAAACGTTTGTTTTATTGCTGTGGTGTTTTTTCAGTATGGGATAGTACATTGTCCTGCATGAAAATCATTTCATTTCAGAAGGCACTTCCCAATAATCCACCCCAGATCATCACCTAATAGCTTCTTGTTGACGTCTCAGTCTTGTAGAAATGTGGTGGCCACTGACCAACCATCCAGAAATGCTTCCATCCAGACCATCTGTAGTACGGCATTCGTCAGTGCTTAAAACTATTTAAAAATCTGTCTTCATGTATTTCTACACCCACTGTAAACGTTTCTGTTTATGAGCTTTGGTTAGAGGAGGCTGAAAGGCAACTTTACACATAACTGCCAGCGTGCATGGAGAGGTTCTTGAGACTCCAGAGACACCAGCTGCTTTTTATAGCTGTCCATTTAATACAATAAATTTGTTTTTTTTACAAAAAAACATTTCTTAATAAGCCTTTAAGTTCTCTTATGCTTTAAATTACTCACAAATCTTATGATAGTTTGATAATCTCCATTCTGTTTTCACTCAATAATAGTTGTTGTCATGCCTTTTACTAAACATTGCACAATTTCATCTGTAACTTGCTTAATAATGTGAAACAACCTCTTTTAGTAGAGTTTCCTTTTACCTACTCAGACCTGGCAAAATATTTAACAAACCTGTCTGAGATTGGTACCAGTTATCAAAAAATATATGGAGAAATAAAACAAACTAAAATCTAAATGTTCATCATACTGAAATCCTACTGTTTGTTTACTTCCTGATCCCCCATGTGCTGTCACATTATAATCACTATCTCCTGTCGCTGTCATCATCACCATGTTCATCTGTGTCTCATTGTTTAATCATTCTGTGTGTATATCTACCCTGTTTTCCCTCAGTCTTTGTCTGTTATTGTCTATACACCATTGTCCTGATTCCCTGTACACTGTGGTTCACTCTGGTTCATCTTTAAAGACTACTTACGTTTACTTTCGTCATGATTGCTCCTTCTTCCACTTCCGCCCTTCCACTTCTGCGATGATGACACCTACTGATATGTAACCTGCTTAATAATTTGGAATACAGTGTGAGTGTACATATACACATGTACATATGTATAAGTGTCTGTGCATGTAATTTGAAAAAATTTAGCCTGGAAGATCTAGTATTTGTGCTGAATTTCACAAGATTCAACATGAAACTAAATAGAAACAGCTCACACTCAACAGGCCGCTGCATCTAGGCTAGTCAATGAACTAGAAGTAAATTGGACATGGTATCTGCAGGATATTGGCAGCGGGCAGGGCCCCCTCCCCCATGATTGTGGCTGAAAACGAACGACGCAGGGGCAAGTTAGGCGCTGCATGTTCACCCCAAGCGTGCCCTTTAAGAGCTGTGAGTGCATTTATCGCTGCAGGAGCGCCCTAAGTCCACACTAAGCTTCTCTTCCATAACTTGCTTATCCCTCACTCCTCGCTCTTTCTCATGCTCTTCTTGTGCTCCTGTTATTAGCTACCGCTCTGGACAAATATTGTGGTTGTGGAGTCAGAACAGATATCCGTCTCACAAAATGAACAAGATAGGGACAGAAAGAGGTTAGGAGCTGCTCTTGGATAGGAGAAGAATGCTGGAAGGAGCGTGCACATTAAGATCTCAGAAATACTTATTTGCCTCAAGTCATTTAAAAATGTTTTGGCCATTAATATGTAAATATATACACAACCATTTAAAAGTTTCTTATTCTCTCCAATGCTGCATTTATTTAATAAAACCCACTGTAAAAGACATATTGTGAACGATTCTAACATTTTTTCAATTTGATTATATTTTAAGCATATTTTATTCTTTTAATGGCAAAGCTGAATTTTCAGCAGTCAAGGCAATACTTCAGTCATTATTACTCATGATCCTTTAGAAATTATTTTAATATGCTGATTTGCTGCTCAAGAAACATTTCTATTATAAGCAATGTTGAAAATATTCATGTGAAAACTATTTTGTAAGGATTCTTTGGCGAAATTACAAAAATCAAAATTCAAATTCAAAATCGCAGTATTTATTTAAAAATAGTAAAGACACTAAAAAATATTTCTGAAACTTTTTATGCATGCTTTTTGAATAAATATAATTTATAAAAAAAACAGTTTTGAATGTTAGTTTTCAATATGTGTGTTTTATTCAGGAACAATGCATTCAACTTCTGTCACAGTCATGTAGTGTCTCGTCACTTTCCTCCTGTGTGATCCTTCTGTGTTTCCGTCAACTTTCATGTCTGCCACTCCCCCTTGTTAGTTGTGTCAGGTGTTCCCTGTTATCCTGTCTATTTAAACCCTCTTGTTCTCCCTTGTCTTTGTCAATTCTTGATGTTGTTAGATGTTGGTCTCTCGTGTGTGGATGCTTATTCCGTGTCTCTACATACTCCATGTTTTGCACTGTTTAGTGCCATTTCTGTTGGACCTCCGTGTTATATGCGTTTCTCCGCCTCGTACACGCAGCTCCCTTTAGTGAAACATTCAGTTTACTTTTGCACCCCTTTCCATACCACATATACAACTGTTTATATATCTTAATTCTATAAATATATTTTTCTTAATCTGTATTTGCAACAATGCTTTTATTTATTCATTATTTTATTTATTCATTATTTAACACATACAGATTGACGTATACACTGCCAACATATAGCATATTACCATTTCCACAACATGTTCTCTGGTCTACAATGTTCTCTGGTTTCCTGTAGCTCAATCAGTAGAGCATTGGTGCTGCGAAGGTCATGGGTTCGATCCCCAGGGAAAGCAAAAACTGATTAGAAAATCAATGTGTCCTGGAATACATGTAAGTTGCTTTGGATAAAAGTGTCTGCCAAATGCATAAATGTACAATTCTTGCTTGCATTGCTTTGACATTCATCCCTCAGTCTCATTTTACACAGTATATATAGACTTATGGTTAAGTGTTAACAGTATTGTCATTGTGCAAAGTATAGTAAATTAAATAAAGTTCTGAAAATTAAAAAAAAACATTTACATTATTTGTCATTTGTAAATTGAAATCTTAGCTGCTAAAATAGCATCTATGTAAGAGCATTTCAAAATGGTGATGTTCAGAATAATGTTTCAGAGGCAGATGTTTTAGCAAGGGATTGAAGAGTTTTTTATTAATGTTTATTGCACCTGACAATGACTGCATAAGAGACTATGAATTCACACGTGGGACATCTGAGAAATACTTTTCTAACTCTTACATGTCCTTTATTCTCCTGTTCAACCTCACAACAGGCATTTTTGTGCATATGATATGACCGTTGATCTTGCCATTGATGTCTCATGATGGATTAAATAAAAATCGAATCAAGACGTACTTATAATATATCATCAAGTTTTTGCAAGAGTTTGAGGTCCTTTTCTGTGGCGCTCACCTACGAGCCGCTATGTGTCACTTCTGTGTTAAAAGTGTTTTTTGACACTCTGGCTGTGCATACGATAGTGAGCAATGCATTATGGGAGTGGAATCTTGTCAACAGGAAATTGGATTGTCCACAAGGCCTCGCTCTGTCGTTTAAACAGCCTCTTCGTTGTGATACGCTCCTATCCATGTGTGGAAAAAAAAACAGCTGGACATAAAACCTCTGTGTGCGAGTTTGTGCTTGAGCATGTTTTACTCTCCGAGCACCACGGATAATGGTGCGATCCTCTTCTACCCCCCGAGGATGCACTTTGGCTAAGAAACGGGGACCGGGGACAGAGGGGAATCACAGAAAGCGTTATGAATGTGCGTTTGATTTCATACGCCACAGGGGTCCGCGGCACAGTGGGCCACTTGTTGTGCGGACGCCCAGATGTGCACCCGCCCGCTCGGATGAGGTCCCCCCTCAAAGACGCCCTGTTAGCGCTGCTGTCTGTGGAGACAGTGAGGAGCCCTATCCTCACCTCGCCCTGAGACCGACATATACACACATACACACACACACACCTCAGAAATGAATCAGTCCTGTACCAAGCAGAGCAGCAGTGTGAAGGGAAGATTCAATCATTCCAGTGTTAGCGTTTGATTGTGTTGAAGACTGGTAATGTGTGGTGTATAAAGGCGAAACGTGAAAAGAGACTAGATATATGGCTCTGTGTCTGTGGGGTTACATACTGGGTGCAAACAACAACATATATGTTTAAGAACAATGAGTAAGTCAAAGCATGCATCCTCTCTGGGGCCACTTGGTGATGAGGATACATTTTGTCTGCCAGCTAAATAGAAACATCCAAGGATAGTGCTTCTCAGTCTTAGACCAGTGGGAATCTCACATTTACATATATTTTCTGAGCAAATGTCACAATTATATGCTTCACAAAAATACGGTTATATCTTTTGCTTTAGTCTTGTCAATAGGAAATATACATTTTATATTTTCAAGCATTAATTTTACCTTTTACAACTTTTGGAATAATCCAGAGACTTAAGTATTTTGTTTTAAGATCTTTTGAGACACATACATTTATAGAAGAACTGTCAATGGATCCAAGATCCTTGCCTACCTGCCAAGCTCCCGTTCCTTCTGCATTTTTACATTAAAAAAAATAAAATAAACTAAACATAATTTAGTCTGATTTATAAGATGTTTTCCTCATGGGTCCTCAAAAATGTCCACACAAAAAAGGATTTCAGATATTGCATCTTTGTGGGGATATTTTGTCCTAATAATGTAGGGTTTACCTGGACACGCAGAACACAGTAGAATGATGGAATGAATTTGGTCTAGATTTTTAGCTTTAAAACTAAGTGTTTAACATTTTTTACCTTTAAAAACAACTTTTCAAGGACAGATTGGAAAAGAACGGAAGAAAAAAGATGGGTATAGCTCATCAAACACATGAATGCAGAATTGACATGATACACCTGACAGTGAAGCACAGAGAGTTAAAATTATGGGATGACAAAAGTCATTTATAGCAGCAGGAGTGTTTTTACATTCTCTTTTATGTGGGTTATTGATGCAGAGCTCCTGTGAGAAAGAACACATTGTACCTCCAGGTGTGACAAGATGCTTTTGTGTTCGAAATGATTTCTTTGTCACGCACCTTCCCAAAGGAAGGCTAAGTGGCCAGTGTCAGGCAGTTAAAGGGGACGCACCCTGCTGCTCATCATTCATAACCTGATCGATACTCACAAAGGGAGGCTATCGATATGCCACACTTTCACCTAGTTCAACGTAAGCTCATAAATGCAGCAACATGTAGGTCTCAACACACACACACACACACACACACACACACACACACACACACACACACACACACACACACACACACACACACACACACACACACACACACACACACACACACACACACACACACACACACACACACACACACACACACACACACACACACACACACACACACACACACACACACACACAAAGACAGTCCTTCCACAGTGTACACTTCTTCGGCTTGCTGAGCTTAATCTAATTTAATATTTGAAATAAATATATATAATGTTTTCATTCAAAATATGATTTGTTCTATTTAATTTTGCAATGAATTTAAACATTTTTGTTTTTAAATTACTTATATGTGGTACACAGCATACGTTATGATCTATTCTACAGTTTTTTTTTTTGTTTTTTTACGATTGCTAAGCAGCAGTTTGCACAACTGGAGTCACATGTGCAAAACTCTAACTACAGTCTGCACTACCAACAGTCACCTGAGCTGAACAGTTCACATCATCTGCAAAACCCATTCCATGCAACACAACTCTTAAGATATGGCTCAAAACAGGCTCATGCAACCAAACACTGTGCACAACCCTCACTGAGATAACACACACACTGTCACTCAGAACACACTGAGAGTAAAAACACTAGCATCAAACAACAATACAGAACTAACTTTTCTTTACAGTTTGAACAATTTCAGTGACTTCATACAAAATAATATTTTCTTCAAAGCACAGAGTGACATTCTTTCACATGATTTACAGTATTTACATTTTTAAAACATAACAATTCTTGAAGGTAAATGAAAATTTTGCAGACTGGGTTGCACCCTCAACCCTGCCGCTCTCAATGAGAGACCTTGATTCATGACATGTCTATAAGTTTAGCACTTATTTCATCTGAAATAACAGCTCTTTGTCTTCTTTGTCTTCCTCCTCACATCCACCCTGCCACCCTTCTCCCTTCACAAACCTGTCTTCTGTGTTCCATTTCCAAATTAAGTTTTTCTGAACTCTACCCATATAGGTATATATTTATACATATGTGTGTGTGTGTGTTTTCACCTACAAGTCTAAAACACCTGCTTAGCCTTTCAGCTGAAATTGGAATCAGCAGTGTTTGAAAGGCACAAGGCTGAAATCTATTTTTTGATTGAAATATTATATAAATAAATATAATATAATATTACATATAATGAAATGTGATATATTTTTGAATGTTGATGGTTTTAATTGTGTGGTTCACAGTTATGACAGCAGTGTGTTGTAAAGTGCTGTAAACCTACAGTGTTGTGCAGGTTGTGGTTAAAGTCATGGGATAAGTGTGTAGAGTTTTGAAAATTGTGTATAAGCAATGAAAACGAGCTAGAGTTTGGTCCACATGAACTGCTGCTGTGCAGACTGTAGTTAGAGTTTTGCACATGTGACTTCAGATCTGCCCACTGCTGCTTAGCAATCGTAAAAAACTGTAATATCTATTAATTTATTATCATACTCTCTATTTCCTCATTATTAATATTTTTTATGTTTATTATTACTTTTCTGATTACTAAATATTATGAAAATTGTTTTACTGTGAATTTTGATTTTAAATTCAATCAAATTCTGTTATTATCAAACCACTTTTTTAGACCATCAATTTAGTTTCCATTGTATTTAGAAGCTGTTCTTTTTTAAGAAAAAGCCATTTTTTATATTTTAGACATTTTACAACTATTTTTTTATATACAGTATGACTTTGGGGCCTAGCACCGAACCTTGTGGAACACTTTAAGTGACTTTCATTACATCTGATTTAACTTTATTTATTTGTACAAATCGATATTTATCATCAATCTAACCAAGAGAAGGATTTTTATTCTTACAATTATTAACCATTGAATGATTATTACTAGAAATATACACTTCATCTACCCTAACTCCAGTTCTCTGTTCCACAATTTATTTTGCTAATATATCCAATATTTACAAAGTACTCATTAACTTTATTGACAGTCTTTCACTTTATACATAATTCCTGTATCACCATTTACAGTGCTGTCTTCAGAATTCACATAGAATTGAATGATACAATTAAACTATCACATTTGTGGCACAGAGGGTAGGCATATGACATATAAATGTGACATTGCTTCCTGGGGACTTCTTTTAAAAACATAAAACAAATCTTACCAACCCCAAACTTTTGAATGGCAGTGTACATTAATTTAATATTTCAGGGTAAAGTCCAGGCCTAGTCCAAATACACACACTGTTATCAACAAATTCAGGGTAAGAAATGGCTGTATCTAATGCTTTCGGCAAAGCAGAAGATTTATCAGTTTATGAACATGACTTCATAGCTCACGTTGAAATGTAGTGTGACTGCTCTTCCTGGGACGTATAGTGACCCAGATAAAGAGAATGCATTATTGATGCACAATGAGGGGCCTTTTTATCTGTGCGATCAATTTGGTGCATTCACTCAAGGTTCGTCTCTACAGTGCTACAGGACACCTGCTGAAGCTTTAATATCTGGCCAGTCAATATCTGTAGCACAGAGAGAGGGACAACACCACAGTCAACCTCTGCTAGCTCTCAAACAACGACCGAGTAACACTGCACATTGATGTTGACATGGGAAATGTCATCTCAGTACAGTACAGTTCAGAAAGTACTGTTATATTATGCATGCATTTTTGCACATGCATGCTACACTCATCTCCAGATAATAAGGGAAATAAAAGACAAAACCGAACTGGAGTGACCATTTAAGTTACCAAAGCTTAAAACTTGATTACCACATGTCTTGTTCTTTAACATAAAAATTCATTGGTTAAAAATACATTGTAATTCCCTCTAAAACAATTTTTTTTCCCCTTTTATTGATCCATCATCATATGATTAATTAATTGGCCTAAAAATGGAAGCTGCAAAATGCTTAATCACAAATAAAATATTATTATTATGATCATTACATTATCAATACTATTATCAAAAAATGGGAGACACACACGCACACACACAAACACACACACTCACACAATAGTTCAAAGTTACTTTTCATGGCATGCTATTTAAAAACAACTCAGCAATATATATTTAAAAGGCAGTGACAAAGAACTTTGTCTAAAGTTACTATCGGCTTTTAAGACAGAAATAAAAAAGGTCCCACAAGCCGTACATTTTTCACAAACGTTCTCCCGTGGGATAGGTTAAAATGAAATGGCAAACTAAACAAACAGGACGGTGCAGGCTTGCACATTCTCCTGTCTGAATAAGTCAGCTGACAGGAAGTGGAGAAAGGTTGCAGGTCTCAGATGAGTTGCATAATGTTCCCTTTTTCACTTCTTGCATTGGAGCTCAGGCTGTACAATGTTATACTCATTTTTTTCATATTTAACAATTTTACATATTTAATAGGCAAATAGCAACAAGAGGACAAATTCCTTTAATTCGCCCCCCTCCCCCCATTTTTTCCTGTGTACTCATAAATAATAATATAGATGTGCCCACGACCTCATTGCTTACTATGAGCATATTCTAATGATGTATTTGGTGACATCAAACAGAAGACGCACTCTAAGAACTCTATTTATAACCATTAGTAGTGGCAGTGCCTAACCTAGGCGTGACCTTTGTCAATTAACTACTGTGCAGCGATTATAGCTGATTAGCCTGACAGTAAGCGTCTATGAGTCTCCATAGTCATTAAACAGTGGCATTTCTCCCAGCAGCATGAGACCCGGCACTTCGGGCTAACAGTGACGGATGACATGGTTCAGGGCTTCAGGGGGGTTTCGTGCGACCTCCGAAATAGTAAAGGGGGCAGTGTGGACGGTGTCTCTGTGTAAGTTAACAGAGCGAGTGATTCATGCGCTTTCTCCAAAGAGGCATTCTACGAGCGACACAACTCTAAGGGCACTTGTAGATAACAACCTGAGCGTTGTCAGAGAGCACCATTGTTGGGGATTTTGACTGAAATTAGCCAGGACCTTGTGGTCATGTGAACTGACTTCAACTGCCAAAAAAAAAGGTTGAGAGTTTAGTGCCTGAATGTGTTTTTATATACAAGGCAGCAGAGTTTTATCCTGCCATGACAAATTGCAATCGGGTTAATAAAAAAGATGATGCAATTATTCTCAAAAAGCTGAAATTTAAGCCTTTACATTGGAAACAGGTAAATGAAATCTTGCAGAGCATGGTTTCTTGTGCTATTTCAGATGGAGAAACAAGAAACAAAACGGAATCAAAAGATTTTGAAACGGGAGCAAAAATTCCATTGCATCTTTCAGCCCAACAAAGCGATAAGCACAGAAGCAAAGTGCACAGCCAAACAGTGTCATGAGTAGAGTGAATAGGATTGCTCTTCTATCGCCTCTCTTTTCCCAAAACCGAGCTGACAACCTCCGGCGACGCTTTCCATTCAAGCTTAGCGGGAACACGTTTTCATTTCAATATCACTGAGTGGGCTGGGACGGCCTTTGATGTCTACCTAGCCGGTACCTTGTGGGTAATCTAGCCCTTGGATTAAGCCATTTCTAAAACGTTTTTTCCCCTCCTCTCTTCCACGGCCAAGATTGCCATCACTGCCTCCGTAATCTTTTGTAACAGAAGCTAATGCAGAAACACCTGCCACACAAGCCGGGCACATCCAGTCCTGTCGTCGTAAGCAGATTACATTCTGCAATGCCAGGTATTTGAGGAATATTCATGTCGCTAAGTGCTTATGTAATGAGTCATAAAGCGCTATAGGCTCCCCCTCTCCCCCCACCCTCTCTCTTAGTTGTTTTGAGTTGATCTCATCCCCATAAATGAGTGAGCCTTTGGGGAATTGTTTGGGTTGAAATCCCTGGCCCATGCCAAGAAGTGAAATTGCTGTGCCTTGGGGGTCTTGGAGAAAAACTAAAGAGCCAATCCTCTGACTTGCTGTTGTTTCACTGGTAGTCTTGTGATGTGATGCTTATTAAGAGCATGATGTTTTGATGATAGCTCCACATTATTAATCATACTAACAGGACATTGAAGACCTTCTTCGTCCTCGCGTTAATTTCCCGCTCAAGTTGCAGGGTCCGCGTATCGTATGGCCTTTCTCCATCGGGTACGATCCAGGGCGTCTTCCGGTGTGATGTTGACAGCTCGCATGTCTTCGTTGAGTCTGTCGAGCCACCTCTTCTTGGGCCTTCCGCGTGGTCGTTGGCCAACCGGTTCGATGTGAAGGACAGTTCGGACGACGGAGTTTTGGTCCCTCCGCATCACGTGTCCATACCACCTCAGTCGAGCCTCGCGCATCTTCTCCTGGATAGGCGCGACCTTCAGCATGCTCCTCACGTCAACGTTGGTGACGTGGTCTAACCTCGTGAGTCCCATGCTCCAGCGTAGCATGCGCATCTCCATGGCGTGTAACGCCTTCTCATGATTGACGGCCGCTGGCCAGCACTCAGCGCCGTACAATGCCACGGGTCGCACCACCGTCCTGTAGATCTGGCCTTTGAGGCGTCTCGGCATACGGCGGTCGCAGAGAACTCCGGTAACCTGGCGCCACTTGAGCCAGGCAGCCTTGATCCTGGCGCGGATCTCTGGTGAAATGTCGCCATCGGAGCTGATCGTCGATCCGAGGTACTTGAAGTCAGGTACCTTCCTCAGATCCGTGTCGCTGATACTGATGGTTCCATCGGTTTGGATGCCACACTGTAGATATTCGGTTTTGGTCGGGTTTACTTTTAGTCCATATTCTTCTAGTCTGTCATTCCACGTTTGAGTCTGTTGCTGCAGTGTCTGGCGTGAAGTGCTGGCCAAAAAGACGTCGTCGGCGTAGAGCAACGACCACGGATGTGGTTGCTGGATGTCTGCTGTCGCCGTATCCATGCAGAGGATGAAAAGAAGCGGCGACAGTGCCGATCCCTGGTGCACTCCGACACTGATGTTGAAAGGCGGCGAAACTCCCACTGGGCTTCTAACGACGCTGGTTACGTCACTGTAGAGCAGCTTCACCCATCGGACGTATGTTTCAGGTACACCATGTGATCGAAGGGCATGCCAGATGAGGTCGTGAGGCACACGGTCAAACGCCTTCTCTAGGTCGAGAAACGACGCGTGGATGCTGAGGTTTTTCTCGCGGTGTCGCTCAAGTAGAATCCGCACCGCGTGGATGGCGTCGCTGGTGCCGCTACCTTTAACGAAACCGCACTGGTTTGGTGTTATAGTTACGATGGGGCGTAGCCTGGCGTCCAGTACTCGTTCAAACACCTTCATGGCGTGGCAGAGCAACCGAATCGGTCGGTAGGTGGCGCAATCGGCGACGTCACCTTTATTCTTCCAGATGGGCACCGTAGTGCTGGTGAGCCAAATGGGCGGGACTTCATCGTCGCTAGTGATGCGGTTGAACAGCATCGTGAGTAACTGGACACCTCGGTCGCCGAGTAACTTCCAGGCTTCAGCTGGGATATCGTCTGGTCCAGGCGCTTTAGAATTTTTCATTTTCCGAAGAGCTTCAGCTACTTCCACCTGAGTTATTGGCTGGATAGGTCCATTGGTCGATTGGGCACTGCGGATCGGTTGGTGCGGAAACTCCGTGTTGCTGATGTTTTGGAAGTGTTCGCGCCACCTTTCCAGGATGTCCCGTGGTTCGTGAAGCAGTTGGCCGTTTTGATTTCTGATGTTTTTGACTTGGCCAATGTCCAGTGTAGACCTGTGTCTTGTTGCGGCTAGCCTATAAATCCTTTTGGCACCTTCCGGGGTCTCGAGTTTATTGTAGAGTTCGTTGAAATGTTCGGCTTTGGCTCTGCTTACTGCTGATTTGGCCGTCGATTTCAGCTTTTTGTACGTGCAGTAGTCGTCATTGCTTTTGGAGGCCGCCCATTTTTTGAACGACTTTTTCTTTGCGTGCACTGCCGTCTGTACGTCTTCGTTCCACCACCACACCTGTTTGTCGATGAACTTTTTGCCTGGCCTGGTGGTTCCGAGGATGGTGTTGGCCTGGGCGTGGATCTGGTCGGTGATTTCCTGATACAGCGCTGGCGCTGGTTGGTAAAGGTTTACGTTTACGTCGCGCAGAGCCGCCTCTAGTATGGTCTTGCGCTCATCGAGTAACCACCATTTTATCCTCTCCACACCCGTTTTCCGCACCTGCCGTTTTTGACCAATGTCCAGGTCAGTGTCCATGACGAGTAGTCGGTGTTGTGGAGCGACGTTGTCCGACGGTATGACTTTAGCGTTGGTCACTCGTCGTAGATGAGGGCGACGGACAAGGAAATAGTCTATTTGAGTTGTTCGAGTGCCGCTGCTGTAGGTGATGAGGTGTGTTGGGCGCTTCTTGAAAAACGTGTTGACCAGGGCGAGGTCGTGAGTTTCGGCGAAGTCCAGTATGCGGTTGCCCTCTTCGTTTCTGGTGCCGAAACCTTGACCACCGTGGTACTTTTCGTATCCGTCTTTGTTGTGACCCACGTGGCCGTTCAGGTCGCCACCGATGAAGATGTAGTCGTCCGCTCCGAACGTGCACATGTGGGCGTCGATGGTTTGCCAAAAGTCGTCTTTTGCTTCGTCGGGGCATCCTTGTTGGGGAGCGTAGCACGAGACGATTTGTAGAATAGTTTTTCCAGAGACGATCTTGACGGACATGAGACGATCAGAGACTCGGTGAACTTCAACAACGCAGTCGGATAGTTTTTCGCTGATCACAATGCCGACGCCGTTCTGTTTCAGTCGCCCGCCGTTGTAGAAGAGCTTGTATCCTTCGCCGATGTTGATCGCCTTGCCGCCGGTCCACTTTAGTTCTTGGATGCAGGCAATATCAACGCGACGCCGTTTGAGGGCGTCGGAAAGTTCTCTGCTTCTTCCGGTCATGGTGCCAATGTTCAGTGTACCAAGCCGTAGATGCAGAGGAGGTTGCAGTGGAGGTTGCAGTTGGACTTGCTTCATTAGCCTTCCCCGTCCTTGAGAAGGTAGCCCTTGGATTCTTGCCACGTCGCTGGGGCATCGGCGGCGTGCGTCGCATAAGGGGGACGCCCTAGCATGGTCTGGATTTTGAAAGGCCATATTCATAGGTTGCGACCGAAGTTTCGTCGACCGGTGCGTCGCTCCACCTGACGTCGAAGACCATCACCGTTAGCTTCTTCCCGAAGGTCGTTGTTCATAGCCGGCACCGCGTAGAGGTGGTGATTGGATTTCCGCCGACCAAGGAGACCAAGGAGCAGTTTACAATTCAAGAAAGAAAGTGTGTTTTAATCAGTTTATCTAGAGCTGACATTGGTCTGTCTCTTACAGTAGAATAAGCCTAATTGTTATCAGTAATGTGACTAATAATAATTCTGTATATACAATCCACTAATTTTTAATGTTTTTGAAAGAAGTTTCTTATGGCTGTATTTCCAAGGCTGTTTATTTGATCAAAATACTGTAAAAACAGTAATATTGTGCAATATTAAGATTAAAATAATGGTTTTCTATTTGGATATATCTACAAATATTTCAGAAATCATTACAAAATTACTTATTTGGTGCTCAAGAACAATTTAATGCGTCCTTCCTGAATGAAACAGTGTATGTAAGCATTGTATATATTTCATGACCATCATACAAGTTATCAGTCAAATGTTAATTTATTAAACTTTTTCAGTAAAACTCATTTTGTAATCAAAGGTGCAGCACCATATATCAACTAGTGTGTTTCATTTATGGTAAACGAAGAGCAAAGGCCCATTCTGATTATTCAAAAATGTTACACCATTTTATAACTCGAGCTCTGAGCTGTAGACTAAATCTCACAACATATCTCTTCTGCAAATCTGACACAGGAGGAGACAGAACTGAAGCAAAAGGAAATCTGGAACAAAAGCGAAGCCATCTTTTCAAACAACAGCCTGTGGCTCCTTTCACTTGGCATCTTCAAGACGCATCTGATCCTTTGCTTTGTTTAAAGCCAGAGCGTCTTTAAAAGTGGATTTATTTGTTTGAGGTTGTTTCTCTATTTATTTCTGTATTTACCATGATCATCCAGTTCTGGGAGGGAGAGGGACGGTGGGTTTTGTCAAATCCTAGAAGGTTTCTTGGCAAGGGTACAAACACAACTTGATGACTTACAGAAGATGGTTAGTTACTGACTGTCTGCTCAGGGGTTATTGTGATGGATCCACTTTCCTGATCAAACCTACTTTCAAAAGTTCTCTGTGAATATAGGCCTGTGACTGAGGGATGGGTGCAAATAAATACTTAGTGGCAACAGGAAACAATAACAGGATCTCCTTCATTTTGCCTTCAAGATTCATAAAAACAACAAGGTAGATAAGCTGGAGGATCAAGGGAATAAACAATTGTGCAATGGAGCTATGAGCCATTAGATCAAATAGCTTTAATTACCTGATTACGGTGAGCTAGAGCTGACTCGCTCTCTCTGGAACGCTGGCTGCATGACTAAATTAGCGGAAGAGATAAGGTACAGCCCCAGATCTGCTCCACCTTACCTAATCTCAATCAGGTTTACCATCAACACTGCCTGTGACTCAGTTACCACTGGATAAGAGTGTTGGAAAGGCTGGTTTTCAGCTATTTCTGGACTGATCAAATCCCATTTAGATAAGGAAGGCTGTTACAGGACCTTTTAATGTTCAGGTCAGCCATTAAGAACAGAACGGGCTGTTTAATAGCGATAATTGCTCTTTTATACTTTCCCATGATAAACACTGGCAGATCCCATCAGGTCAGCAGTAACTGGCAGTGATAGGCCAAGGCATTTTGAAAAGTATCATTGTTTCATTTGGACACATTCACATTAATCCACTTGAAGTAGATTTCAGATGTCTCCTGTTCATGGTAGAAAAGGTCATATCTATAACAGCAGTATAGAAAAATTAACATAAACATTCAAGTTAACATATAAGCATGTTATATTTTAACATATTTTTTTATTTCAGGACTATCAAACTAATGGCAAGTTTGATGAAGGTATGTGTTATCATGCTTTGTCTCCCTGTTTGCATTCTTCGCAAACGACCTTTTGACTTCAAAATGAAGGGATCCAAAATCTCAGCAACGTGCATATATTAAATATTTTCTTTGTCATACTTTTGCTCGCAATTGTTTTCCAGTGGTTATTGGATGTTCAGCCATCCTGTGTTGTGATCTTTGTTAGATAAAGTCCTCGCGTCCCAACAAAAGCATCTTGGAGATACGTGAGGATTTGGGTGTCCTGTAACTATGTTTGTTTGACTGATGGGTGTTGTCCGAATGATCTCAACTCTTGTGGCTTATAGTCTGTTTTTCATTTTTGCTGAATCTGATTTAGTCCGTGATATATGACATTCATTCATGACATAACGTTTTTTTTTTTGAACACGCATCATGTGTTTTTCTAATCTTAACATACACACAATCACAACTAACTCTGACAAGGAGCTGAGGAGACAAACCAGAGCCTGTGCTGTTTTCTGCCCTCACTCCACACTGTCAATATTCAATCCCCAAATACTGTACATCTCTTTCGAGGGCAGTATTTGCATCAATGATTTTCCCCCATGTCAGTTTCTCACAGCTGACAGCAGTGACTGCTGAGGAGTTTGAATTCAGCCCTGTGGATTTACTCCTGACAGAGGTCAGACCCTGGTGTGACAGTCAGATTTACAGTCTGGTGACAGCTTCTCCATGGACCAAGTCACCAGGGATTGATTGTGAGCTCACTTCTGGATGGCAGTCATTTCACTGGCTTAACTACTTGTGCACATGGATTGTACTTTAGTTACAAGCCAAATATGTATTGAATGTTAACAATATGTAAATAGCTTTTTGGCTTGTACATAAAGCAATGCATTTAGCCAATGGTCAATTTGAAGTTATGTTTAATGCTAAAAATGGAACCTTGAGAAAATAAAAAAAATTTAAGCGAATAAGGTTTTTTCAAACAAATGTTATATTCTTTTCATGTCAATGACCCTGGGAATCAAGCCCAATATGTTTTTTACTGTAAAAATAATTGAACTAAAAGCTTAAAATTTAAAGTCAAGCACAAAGACTTACTTTTTAAAATTGAAATAACACATTATTACTTATTCAAATGTTGCATTTTAAGCAGCAGTAATTTTTATAGTGTTGTTGCTCACACAGTTATCCTACAGTACTGCTAACAATGAAGAAAACCAACAGCATAAAAGGTAACAGTCAAATAATAATCTCTGCTTTATTCGTGCTGCAACACATTCTGAGAGCTTTAACCAATTAAAAACAACTGTAACTGTTACAACAACAATTATTCAGACAACTGTTCCAACTTGTGTCTTGTGTTCCAACTGTTCCAACTTTGTTGATTAATTCACTAAAACGTAATTTGTAACAAATTTTATTTTATAGCATTGTCAGTTCACGTCAATAGATTTCAAATTTCTTTCCATTAAAGTGTACAAGCATGCACACGCACACGCGCACAGACACACACACACACACACACACACACACACACGCAAACAAATAAACAAACAAACAAACAAACATGCACACGGTATATTTAAACCCCTACCCCTAAACATACCCATCACATAAATGGATGCAAAAAAGAAAAAAACAATTTATCTAGCGAGGACAAGTAAAATGTATTCAATTATAGGCTTTACAAATAAAGCCAAGCTTGCACATACATACACGTAACCTCACGTGTTTTAAAGAGGTTATTTACCTTGATAGTTCTAGCCCTCAGTCTACATTACATTACACAAGCCGACTCCCAATTGTGTCCTCAGGTTCAAGTTAAAAGGCCCATGTGTGGTGCAATGTAAGCAAAAGACTGAAGTTCTGCCTTGAGATAGGAAAGGGCCCAGGCAATTAGGCTGTTTCATGTCACTGGACTGTGTCTGTATCCCCCTCTGGACACTTCTGAGTACCGCTTAAGACACCTAAACGCTGTGGAGTGGGGAGCAGAGCACGGATAATGTCATTTAGATTGAGGAACCGTGACTGGGAGTAGTTTTGGATCAGATAATGGTCTCCGTAAAGGAACATTATTCCTCATCAGCATGAGTCAAGCTCTTGTCTGATGTTAGCTAGCCTGATATCTCTTTACAAACATAGGGTAAAAATATATTCTACTCAAGTCCAAAGATGTTAAAATGGTGCATAAAGGCAGCTGAATTCAGGTTAAATTCTAATTAAATTAAACTGTTTCATCTTAAAACACGCACACACACGCACACGCACGCACACACACACACACACACACACACGCACACACACACACAAACGAGTATCTGGAGAATTTCCTGTGCCTACACACCCACCTTAAACTGTCTCGTGGGACAGAGGAACAGAGATGAGTGGGGAGGAAGCTTTATATGTGTACTCAGTAGGTTGACACAAATCTTGATGAATTCTCAGGAAATGCTGCCAAGATCAAATTCTCTGTCTGTGTCCCTGTCTATTTTTCATCAATATATCTGACCTAAAGTCAAATAAAATCATATAACAACTAAGTTAATAAACCTGATGTAGAGATAAAAGCTTTGATGTTCAGTCTAATAGTGCAATTTTCTTGGTTCTACACAGAAATATTACTTCAGTGCTGTTTCTTCAATGGGCATCTATTGATCCTATGGAATTTTCCTATGGAAATTATTTAATTATTTATGTACTTATTGTAATTTTACTAATGTCTCATTTCAAGTATGCTCTGTTAGTTGTCTATTTGATAAACATTATTGTTAAAAATAAGTACAATGTTTTGTGTTTATTTCATCACTGAACTAACCGAATAATGAGCTGTAATAAGTGATGTATATAAGTGATAAGTGATAAATAATGTTATTTGTAGTCCGCATCACAGCGTAAGGAGTAACACAACAAACAGTATTTATTCTGAATTTTTAATACTCAGGAGATATCCTGGGAACCACAGGAGAAATAGCAAACCACATTAAACTCAAATGAGAGCTGCCAAGGGACAGAAATGAACAGGGATTTATAAATACACAGGGTTAAAAAAGGAACTAAATGAACAGCAGGTAAATGTAATAAGTAACTAAAGAAATGAACAAGGGCACAATCAAGACTAAATTATGAGGGTAAACATGAAACCAAGACACATGAATAAAACCACAACTAAACTAGACATAATCCTGACTGTGATCAAGTCATGGAAACATTTACAGAGATAAAAAAAGATTAAACACATATTTATCTATCTATCTATCTATCTATCTATCTATCTATCTATCTATCTATCTATCTATCTATCTATCTATCTATCTATCTATCTATCTATCTATCTATCTATCTATCTATCTATCTATCTATCTATCTATCTATCTATCTATCTATCTATCTATCTAAATCTGAGTTAAAATTAATAATAATCAACCTCTGTGGCATAAAAGTGCCTGAAGTTGAAGAAACACCCTACTATTATTATTATTAGCATTATTTTTAAGAGTATCATTAATAAATATAAAGGGGGCAGACCCCTAAAGGTGCTGTGCTGAACATGACTATTTTCATATTCTAGTAACAATGTATCCTGGTCATTCTGTTCTTCACCAAAACTGATAAGCTTTTGAATGTTACACTCCCACTTTGACAAAACAAGGTCTGCTAACAATCGCAATCTGGACCTTAGACCATTTCATTACAATATCTGATCTCAGGTATTAAAACACCACCATTATTCATTCTGATATCACAGTCTGTAAATGGTTGCGTTTTTGTTAATTTTGTTCTGTTCATTACACTTTACATTATAGTACATGTTGTGCAATGCACATCAATATGATACATAAACACATTTATGTAAAGTTTGACCTTTTTATGTTTCCAAATCCATGATGTATCTGGCTATATAGATCTAGTTTCTGATGGGGTGAAGAGAGAGTTGTAGCGCCATTCAACACCACTTGCACTTAAAAAGAAATACAAGCCGACAGTAACATTCCCCTCGTAAACTTTCATGAAAGTAGAGCGTTTGTCTTGAGAAGGCCAGGTCACAGACATTTTCACAGAAATATAATATCCGTTATCAGAGTTTCCTATTTGTCCCACATTATTTTGGTGGAAGGTTGTGGCACAGGTGATCTTTCTTTTCTGTATGAGATAAAACAGGACTCGAGAAAAGAGAGTTAGTCTTAAGTGGGGCTATGAATCCTTATCTGATGTTACAAGTACTTGAAATATGAGATCATATCCAGACCCAGCAAGTATGGAGAAGTAGGAGAGACCTGGGAATGCATTTCTGCAATTATGGCATTGGTTTGCATTGTCAAGGCTCATTATATTTACCGATTTAGCTATACATGGTGATAACTGTAAGCCAAGCTATTGCAGACTGTTGGTGAACTTGTAGGTAGTACATGGAAAGGTGGGGGCAAAAAGGATATAAAAATGAATGTCCATGACTCCGACCTTGAACAAATATCTCATAAATTGTGAATGTAGCAAAGTGATTTCATCAAAAGGTGACCTATAGTGTAAAACAAAAATTAAGGCAAACACTGACCGCCTTTCACAACACAGATAAGTGTTTACGTAAGATTCACATTGTGAGGTTAAATGAAAGACTAAAGTCCAAATGCCAAAGCTGCAAGAGTGAAAAAAGCCTATTAGGGCAGGGAATTTTTTATCTATCATATTGCATGGAAGAAAACAATGGTAAACAGGCAGACACATCTGTCCCCAGCTTATCTGTGTATTATGACGTACTTAACCAACACGCCTAATGCACACATCACCGGTGCCTGTTAAAGCCTTCTGTAGCTGGACTTAATGATACTTAGCAAAGGTCCTCACCACACGCATTTACTGTAAGCTTTATGGATTGACAGGTCATGGATCGGTGGTCGGTAGATATTGGTTTTCCCTAATGGCTGAATTAAAACATATATTCTATATATTCAATACAGTAATGCATATATAGTTTTGTTGTCTGAATTAAACCATATGGGTTAAAAATGATTATTTTGCTGATTTTTTTATTTAATTTTTTACAATTATGTTGTACAGTGGTACCTCGAGATACGAAATTAATCCGTTCCGAGGCGGCCTTCGTATAATGAGTTTTTTGTATCTTGGCTAAAATGGCTAATCCGTTCCAAGCCATCCAAAAACACCCCATTAAATTTCATAATAAAGCTAAATTGACCTATAAACAATGAAATAACGTAAAATGTCAAAGCTTACCTTTCGAGTGAGGCTATCTCCGAAAGTGGCGGCAGAGGAGGAGGAGGACAAATGGCAGATAACGTACATACGTACGTACGTACGTACACTTAACTTTATGAATACACATAAAAAATGTTAAGTTTCAGGTGCGGAGTGGCTGAGCTAAAGCACACCAGCACGTACGTATAGAAGATGCATGATGGGAGGGATGCTGTCCAATTAGAGAGAAGGATCTCATGGCTTGGCTAGCATCAGGAACCAATGGGAGAGCAGGAGGATGGTGGCGAGTCTACTATAACTAAGATGGCGGCGTGCGGCGCGAGTTTCAAAATTGTTATGGGGCGAATCTCGGACTTTCAGAAACCTTTCGTATCTTGAAAACTTTTCTTATGTAGAGCAGTAAAAATTTCGTCTTTGCTTTCGTAACTTGGATTTTTCGTAAGTTGAGCCTTTCGTATCTTGAGGTACTACTGTATAGTGATACTCAAAGTAAGTTAGACATACAGAATGAATTCCATAGAGTGTTTTTGCACCATTCAGGAAGGTACTACCATTTGCATGGGCGTTCCAAATGAAAGTGAACACCTGAATCCTTTCACAAAGGGCCCTTCCACAAGTCTCTTAGATAAGGGTCCATGCCATGGTCCCTTCAAGGTAAGCCATTTTATCGTTTATGATCATGTGACCTAGGCGACCTAAATTAACGTACTGTATAAACAGAATAATTCAAGTTGTTTTGTTCGTGACATTTTACACACATTTATGCCATACATTTCATATGTAAGGAATGAGTATAGATGCGTTAGGTAATGTTGACTATGTGCAGTGTCCAAACAAGAGTTTTAAAGTTGAGAGCAGAGACAGAGTACACAATATATATAAATCATAATTTAGAAACTTCATTATAAGATGTATATTTATTTGCAAACATTATATTAACAACAACAATGAGGAATTTCTCTTGTAAGAACAGCTAATGGACCGATGGACAACCCACTATGTTGTTGTTCTGGTTATATTCCAGGTGAGGATAATAAGGAAATTACATTGTCTATCATTGCTCCCTTCAGCAAGTGCATTCCAAACAATGTTCACTTCTGACTGGAATTTTTTAATCTATCTAGCCTGTTGAAACTGTGTAATGATAGAAAGACAGAGTGATGAGTAGAACAATAGACAGAAAGTCAAACTTCAAGGATTTGCAATGTTTTCCAGTCATACATTCTAAGTCTGTCTTATCAAACTTTGCATTTCTGTTAAAAATGACTGTTAAAAGTATAATTTAAATTATTTTTAATTCTACTCCCTTACATTTAAGTTTTAACTGCATTTCTGAATCCTGTTTCCTGGCTCAATTCTTGTGCAATTTAATTTCAAAAATTGAATATGCACTCTCAGTTCAATTCTGATTGACCTATAACTTTGCCTAGTAGAGGTGATAGAGTGGCACAAAGCTGGTTTATAGATCCTCATCTAATAGATTGCATTTTACGTCCTCAAACTCACTTTATAAACAAAGACTTGATTTTTTTATGACAGGATAATTGTTTTATTGACAAAGGGTTCACATTACTGACTGCTCACCCAACGGTCAAAGGTCAACGTGAGAAACATATTAGCGAGGAAGTATTGTTGTTGACGAACAGCTTTTATGATTATGCCAACCGGAATTTGCAAACGAACAAGCAAATTCCTGCAGGAGCTTTCCAAATTAAGAAAACAACCTGAAACGGAAAGATTAGTCTCTGTCTGATCTCCTCTCATTTGAACTGTTATTTCAACCATCTTCGTTTTCCTGTGCCAATGGTGAAACAAATGTTCCTGTTAAACATTCCAGGATTCATCCATATTTAATTACTCGCACCTTCATTAACATACGCCTCCCTTTAATGAAGAAAGTGTTACATTTATTCACAGCAAATGGCAATTCTGCCTTTGATGATCTCAACAATTAGAGAACATCAAAGCCTAGGTTGTGCAAACTTGGATTCTCATTTGAATAATTAAACCAACCTGTAGACAGAAAAAAGACGAACATTTGAAATGGAAAGTTAAATTATATTTATGCTGCTTATGAAATAATTATGTACCTTGTACTCAATTAAGAATGTGTTAATTAACTTGTAGTTTAAACATAACTAAGAAATTTGTTTAGCTGCTCCATATTGAAATAGTGACGTTCGTCTTGGCATGTTCCATTCCTCACAGTAAATGAGGAATCTTTCATCTTTAAATCCATTTTAATGGAAGCTGAAATAGTTAATGTTATGACATAGACATTGAGATTTACAAAATGACCTCATTTGCTTGTGCCGATTTCATACCAATCTGAGTGAATGGTGTTCTCAAGATGTCCATTCACTCACACTAATTCTTTCTCTTGGTCTCACACATACACATGTACACACAATAAATTATGCGATTAAGAAATACTGAGTGCACTCAACAAGCATGTCAACTTTACAAGTTTGATGTCATATGTATGGATCATACTTTTCTGTCCACATTATATATCTTGTCTTTGTAATGGAGCGAACTATAAATTAGTTTGAAGAAATAAATAACATGCATAAAACCCCAAATGCCAAACTATTGATACTTGATTCTCATCAAACAATTATTATTTGGTATATTGGTATATTTGGCAAGGTTTCTAACATTAATCCATTAGAATGAGTTCAATAATTGAGTCATTCAAATATCTGCATTGCATCAAACAACATAAAACAAATACCAGACTGAATATTTCATAATTAGCATATGTGTTTACTGTCTAGGCCAGGAGTCACCAAACTTTTCAGCCCGAGGGCCGCATTAACTGTGAAACAGCAGTCCGACTACACACTCGAGGTCCAAATAAAAAAGAATCAAAACATGGATGTTGTTTTTAATTATTTATTTAATATTATTTTATTCAATTATTACTTAATAATACAGTGATACACTACACATGGACACCTGTATTAGTGGGAATGGTGAAATTGTTTCCTGGATGCCAAAATAACAGACATTTCTGGCTTTAGATTTTATTTCCCCAACATCAACAGTGACCTGAGATTATCATCAGACAAGTTTGTTCTCAAATTATTCTTCACGTATTTTATTCTTGAAAATGTTTGTTCACACATGTATGTAGTTCAAAAGATTGAAAGGTACATTTGACATTAGGAATGTCTTCCTTAGGCAAAAAAAAAACGGGGGAAAAAACACCAGTCCTGCGGGCTATATCACACATTTTATGTTTATACATAACATTTTTATACATTTTATGCATCACACCCGCGAGCTATATGAGGGTGCGAAAGACATGCGTCTCTGGGTTATATGCGGGAAAAAACGGTATATAGTCTCATTGACGGTGACCAGAAGTATAAGTAAGCAGCAAATAAGGTTTTCTAATGTAGTGATCGGTTGGAGTGACCGTTTACTATCGTAACCTCGGTTATTTTTCCATTTTCTTTTTAGAGAAGTGTGAAGGAAATATTCTGATGCGTCGCGCTTATTCTGTTTATAGAGCGTGCCCGTATGACGTCACGCGCACCGCCGCCGCCATGTTGGGGGACAAGTAGAGCTGGATACAGCGTGCACCGATGTGAAACAGTCATTTTTTAGGCTGCCTAAGGTAATAACACACCAAGGTGATCGTACACAACAGCTGTCAAAGGCCAGACGTGAGAAATGCAAACAGTCGAATTCATGTTGAGAGAGTGATTGGCTTAGTCCGTCAGAAATATTCAATGCTATCATCCAGATCTGGACACTATTTGCTTCTTGCCCATCAATAACCTAATAAAATTAAAGGTGAACAATGTAGATCATGATTAGATCACATGGATGTGCTTATCCGGATCTACAGTGAATAAAAAACATCCCACAACACTCAGACGATGCGAGTAATGGTCTGACACCCACAAAGCGCTGCAATTATAAAGCATTATATCCATGTATATTATGTGCCTGCTTAAAGGTGGTATCCAACAGTTTGCCAATAATATATGTAACAATACTTGACCTCTGTTTGGGGTTTTTGAGTGATCTGCCTTTCCTCCGAATGCGGAAGTAACGGAGCGAGCGATCGGCGGCGTCAAAAGAGCCATATGCATTCATCAAAAGAGCCATATATGGCTCGCGAGCCCTGCACTAGCTGATTGTAAGCGTCAAGTCCTTTGTAACACTGAAGATCTTCGGCTGTATAAGTACTTGGGGTAAAAACCAGATAGTTGAGAACATTAATGTATGTTGTGTTCGGTAGAAGATTGACGTCCGTAGACCAGGTCACAATTTCATACAGATCCTGTCCCTTTATTAACGCTATTTTTGCCTCGTACCTGTCTCTTTCAAAATTCTCAAGTCCATCTCTATATTTAGTTTGAGTCTTATGCTCACTTTTCTCCCTAGATTTACATAAAACGTTTTTTTTCTGCGATAACACTGGCTTTAACGTCGCTTCCCCCATGACATCGATTAGAAGTTGTCCCCCAAAATGGCGGCTGTCGTAAAACTACGTCACGATCGGGCACGCTCTATACTGTCTGTCTGCCAGATCTGCATCGCGCTACGATTGGCCAGTTGTCAACTGTTGTTATCCTATAAGCTTTCGGAAATTACATGAAAGGGAGGAGTTCCCAAATGCATTTCAATGCACGGTCTCGTTCTCGATCTCGAAAGTGATTGCACTTCTGCGCGCCTCTATTTTAATTTGGTAAAAACATAACGTCCACGTAAACGGCGGCTGATCTTGGCAGGATACACATAAAATTATGTATTTTTTTCCGTAGACAAAAAGGTCTCCGCGGGCCGGATGAGAGGGCTTCGCGGGCCGTAGTTTGGGGACCACTGGTCTAGGCTAATAAAACACTTACTATCATGTTATCAAAACACACTGGAAGCAACACTAATGTGATTAACAACTTTTGAACTAACACCCTATTAGGGTTTATTGAGCACTAAATCAGCATTTTAGAATGACTTCTGAAGAAATAATGAGTAATGATGCTGAAACTTCACATGAATAAATTACATTTTAAAATATATTCAAAATAAAAACAGTTTAATAAATTGTAAGAAAACAATATTACTTTTTTTATGTATTTCTGATAAATGCAGTTTGTCAAACATCTTTCTAAAGCGTAAAAAAAAAAAACAACAACTGACCGAATCCAAACCTTTGAACGGTGGTGTATTTTATATGTTTACATAAAACCAGACTTCTCTAGACATGTGAAAAGGAGTTCTGTGCTACTTCAATTCATCATGATTTTGTCATCCCACAATATCTGTTGTAGGATTATAAATTGACATATATGTTCTTCCTCCCCAAATGAAATCTATGCCACTGGCAATACATCTTAGAGATTTCAAAACACTACACAGCATTTTATGCCTCTCCAGTAACTAGCATATTCAAGAAGGAGAGTTCAGGAACTTGTTGTGTTTGGCCTTTGCACTCCATCCATCCCCTGTTCAAAATCAAACCGGGTTCTCGTTGTGACCTGTTCTCTACTCTCCACTGTCGACTCTGTTAACATTAGCCAAACTAATGAGGCAGCGCTCCTTATCTGCCTCCCTCCTCTCTTGACATGAGCGTCCTGCACACAGTTCTCTCGCAGTCATTGCTCCTCTGTGCGTCAGCTCCCGCAAGTCGGGGAGTCGAACCCCTCCGGCCCTCGCTCTTCGTGGGAACAACATGCTCCCCCCCACCTCCCAATGGACCTTAGGCCTTGTCATCTTTAAACCTTCAAACAACACCCGAGTCGCCCTCCCCCTTCCCACGGTTAAAATAAATTGTCCTTAGTGTAGAGCCGGCTGTCTGAAGCTTGCAAGTTAGGTCTTCCTGTCTTCAGGATTTTGGAAGCCCTCCCCCAGAGAGTAGGAAAGACTTTGTGAGAAAGAGGAGAGAAAAGAGAGACAGGAAAAGAGAGCAAATGAGAAGAAGGTGTTGTAATTCCTGCCCACTCTTGAACGAGGACAGCGCCCACACGCATTTTCTCAAGCTCCCCCCCCCCCCCCAAGCACCGATGGCTACAGTGATAAAATGGGTCTGGCTGGGTGTGTGTGTGTGTGTCTGTGTGTGTCGTAATGACGGTGAGGTGGCTTTTAATGGCTGGCCAAAGTATCCTCGTGGGCGACTGCCGTTCCCATGCCCCGCTGCATTCCTCCCTTAGATCCCAGACGCGTTCTTTTGCTACTATTTATTTTTCCTTCCCCCTACGTGGAGGCCAGGATGTACAACGAGTGCATTACCAGTGACCTGAGTGGGAGGGGAAACAGTGGAGTCCTCCTGAACACAAATGGACATACACATACATACACACTTAAATGTTGCCATTAGTCCAGCCCCCAAGGGGTTTTGCTCTCCTTTTAACACAGCAGTGACACCGTGTGTAGTGCGCTCTGGGTAGTTGTGGAGCAACTTGACACATCGTGAGGTCTGTGTGATGATCTCATGATTAACCCAGTTTTCTCTAGATCTGATACAAATTTTAATAAACTAAAGGTTTATTGATTTAACTATAATATTGAGGAGAAAAATGTACATCCTGATGATCAATACAAATTCTGTCATCATTTACTCACCCTCAAGATGTTCCAAACCTGTATGAATTTCTTTCTTCTGCTGAACACAAAAGAAGACATTTTGAAGAATGTCGATAACCAAATTAATAGACCTCCATAATGTATTTTTTCAAAGAGATTTGAACTCTATTGCTGACGAGACTATGATGATATAAATAATGTACTGACAATAATATACTTGTTTAAAAAGAAAAATCTAGAAAAAGTATGATTGTTTTTAAATTATACAATCATTATGATTGAACGCCGGTAAACTGAAGTGCTTTTGGTTAATTAACTACCTGAAATACCTCAAGAGGTTAATCAGATGCAAGAACAACAATGTGCAAAAATTGGGCCTGTAAAAGTTTGGGGTCAGTAAAAACAGTAATATTGTGAAATATTATTACAATTTGAAATATAAAATTTTGATGTACTTTAAAATGTCACTAATTAAATCTGAATTTTCAACATCATTACTCCAGTCTTAGTTACATGATCCTTCAGAGACCCTTCTAATATGCTGATTTAGTGCTCAAGAAACATTTCTTATTATTAGCAATGTTAAAAACAGTTCTGCTGCTTTATATCATCAGGGTTATTTTCATTGTGTTCAATTTCTGTTTGCTCGTTTTCATTTTACCCAGTTTCCCCATGTGTTTCATTGATTCATCCCATTCACCTGTACAACATTACTTAACTCGTTAGCTTCTTTGTTTGCCCTGTGTATTTAAGCCCTCAGTTTAAATAGATAGGGCATTACTTTCAATTAAGAATTCTTACTGATCCAGAACTTTTAAACAGTAATGTAATATTACATCTGCACAAAATTAAGCCAATTTTTTTTTAACTAAGTAATACGTCAGTCAGAATGTGCAAGCCATATTGAAAATTCAATCTTTCTGTAAAAATGAAATAAAAAACAGAATTTGAGCATCTAAATCATTACAAATTTAAAATATTGCATTACAATATGTCTGGCCCCTAACAGGAAGTATAATTCACTTGCCAGTTTTTCTTACTTGAGTCTTTAAGTCTCCACTAAGCTGCCTTGACGGCATCCCTGAATTGTTCATGCATGCAGCACAGAGGTCTGTAGCTTGTGGGCCAAACTCAGGGTGCCACTGGGAGGGCAGCACTGATACACGTCTGCACATCAGTAGCACAATGCCCAGGAGCTCAGCCATATCACAGTCAGAGATATTATCTCCCATGATGAAGGTGAGAGAGAGCTTCGGGCCTTTGGCTTAAGGACTGTAAGATCCTAATTTCATTTCCTTTCAGTTTCAATGCTGATAATGGGACAGTTTGTATTAGCATAGGCTCTGTCTACAGTAGCTGCTTTTGGACAGGGCTGCATTTGAGATGAATAAAAACTGGAAAAAATGAGAAGAACAAGTGGCACATATGTAATCATTCAATATAAACTGTATTTAAATGCAGAAAATAAATGCATAATTATGTCTTTTTGAATCCATACATATGACTAAATGTCCCCATCCTATAAAAGTACATATATTCTTTATATGAAAAGTTGTAATTTCAAGAAATAGTCACAAAAGTCACAAAGTTGCGACTGCACATTATAGTCATATGGTGAGATATGTCACATTGTCATAAATTAAGAAATAGACAAGATAACGAGAAAGTCATTATTATGAGAAATAAACTTGCAGCTGTGCAATAGTCATATTGCAAAATATAAGTCAAATTTTGAAATAAAATACCAATTATGAGAAATAAAGTCTTATTGTGAGATATATAGTCAATCTGTCAGATATAAAGTCACCTTGATTAATATAAAGTCAAATTATGACATTGCAGTAAAATTGAATAAAAAAAGCAATACTAAAGATAAGTTAGACACATTTCAGGAGACAAAACAATAACAAGAATACAGTGACAGTCCTGTTACAGGGCACAGATTCATCCAATCAGTTAGGAAACGATACTCTAAAACACGAAGAAGATCTAAAAAGGAAACAGGCCTAAATCCCCATCTCATGAGTTCTTCCTGAGGCTCTTCTCCCTGGGAAAGCACGGGGCAAGCCAAACACCCCGAATTTTCTCAAAGCCCTCACAATCTGCAGATCTGACAGGCCCACTTCCTGTCGGGGGAACTTCCCACCTCTCCCTGCTGGAGAAGAACAGGATGCAAGGACCCCCTAGGTGATCCAAAACGTGGAGAGGACATCGCTCTGGGGGCCCTGAACAGAGCTATCATAACACACTATAGATTCACACGTTCCTACTCCTCCAACCCGACCCATACTTTCTCACAGGGTTTGCGATGCACTGGTTTGTCAAACAGGAGGACCACCGCCTTTTCACCCTTTCAAAATTATTGTTCTTGCCTTGTCTATTATTACAGCCAAAGACACTGATGGACCATGCCTCTGTTAGGGTCTTTTTTCTGTCTCACTTACTGTCTCCCTGTTTTTTAAACGACCAATTATCTTGATTTACTAAAACCTGACACGCGGTGAACTGCATTCTCACATCAGCCCCAGGAAGAGCGACGCCACTCTCCCGGACATATCCCCATTTAAAAATGCATAAATATTTGTTCTCTTAAGGACCGCATTGACAAATGCTCTAAAAACAAGTCATTTAGTGACTCTCAATAAATCTATATTTAGCTACCACTACAGCCGAAACTCAAGTCATTGACCCCAAGTCAGAAGGGAGGGGAAAAAAAGAGGTTTTAAAGAGAGTGAAAATGTATTTTGTGCTGGAGCACATCTGGGATTGGTTACCCTCATGGAGGTAGGTATTAAAATGGGAAACACGCTGGATTTTCCCTGAGCGTATGCCTTAGTGACTCTAAACAAAGCAGAACATTTACACTTCCGTTTTACACGCGGATTAGAGAAAAGCAACATGCCCCCGTGAGTCCACCTGGTCGGATTCCACTATCACAACAATGTTGAACTGACGAACCAACTCGCGGCCTAATCCTTGTGAGAAACAACCAACATGTTCTTTTGTAGACTGGGGGACGTCAGCGAATTAGAAGTTCTCCAGTACATTACTGGACTCTTTGCTGTTAGCGACTTGAAATTATCCTATGCTTCACTTGGAGACCATGTCATTTCACTCCATCCTAGATAAGTGCTCTAAGCACTGTGCTCTTTTTCCAGTTGCCTGACATCTCAAGCTGACTGCACTAACATCAATGATGTAAAAATGAGGAAGCGTTAAGGGCCGGCTAGTTCGTTACAGGAAGCTTTTCTGCAGGGTAAAATAAAAAACAGCTAATTTGGACAAGACAGTGAACACATCATGAGAAAACATGCCATTCGTGACACCCATGTCATTAGTAATCAAACAAATGTTGATAAATTGAATATAATTAGCATGTGTCAGATGCTTTTAGTGTAATCAGAAATGATGGGCCAGCCAGTTAAGCACACACATCAAAAAGTCCCAGAGTGCTTCTTTAAGTAGAAATATTGGTAATTTCTCTCTGGCAGTGTGTCCTTCAACTTTTCTGCATGTTATCTTGGATGACGGATTACAGCGGATTTGTCAGTTTTAGAAGAGAAGTAATACATGCTAATCACGCCGACCATCTTAACACATCTATTCACCATTTGCAATATTTTCACAAACAACATTTTGGGAAGTAAGAAAAAGTAGTGTTGTCAAGAGCATAAAAGAAAAACTGATAAACCTGTGAATAATTTTTTGTTCTATTTGTTCAAGATTCAACAACCATGCTACAACTAATTGATAATGACTCTCTGAGACAATTTATATAGGGCTGTCAATGTAAAATTTATTGTGACTAAAAAAAAAACATGTATACATGTCTGCGTACTACCATTCAGAAATTTGGGGTCAGTAAGTGTGTATGTTTTTGATAGCAGCCTCTTATGCTCAAATTATTGTTAAAATCGTATTAAATATTAATCCAATTAATATTTTTTTTTCAATTTTAATACATTTTACAATGTAAGATTTTCCTGTGATGACAAAGCTGGACTTAGTCTTCAGTGCCACATGATCCTTCAGAAAGCATTATGATATGATTTGCTGTTCAAAAAACATTTCTTATTATTATTAAGTTGGCTGAGAAGCAGCCAACTTACTGTTGTTCGACTTAAACTTATTATTATTATTTTTATGACACTAAAATTTCTGACTGTAACTCGTCCTACAGCTTTAGTGCTACAGACCCCACAATCAGAACAGGCCGCAGGCCTGTTATTACTTAACATTGCGACGAACTTTGACGATTAATAACTCAGAGCGAGGAATTTGTAAAAAGATGAAACTCGCCACATTTGAAGAGGGTGACAACCTCTTCAATACCACACAATGGGGTGAAAGTTGTACCCCTGGGGTGCTAGAGCTGCCCAAATTTGCCCCATAGAGATGAATGGGGAAGGCCGTCCCATGAAACAGCATGTACTATGGCAAATTGCATAGGGATTTTGAATTGAACATAGCTCTGCAGCACAGCGTCACAGAGACAAGGGGGAGGGCTCATTTTACTCAGGCGACCAATGAGTGTCTCAGGATCACAGTGAAGCTATTAAGCCACGCCCTAGCAACCATTTAGAGCACCTTAGCAACCCATCCCATAGACTTCCATTCAAATTGATCGACTTCTATCTCTGATTAGAAAAGTCATAGAAATTTGAGGGTGGGCTCGTTTGACTCGGGGCAGCAAACTGCCAATCAACAATGTCTTCAACACTTCCTAGCCACGTCCTAGCAACCATTTTCGAGCACCTTAGCAACCAAATAAAAAGTGAGATATCTTCAGTTCTGAATGTCGTAGAGGTATTGTGGTTGGTTTTTAATCGTTCATACTGACAAGCAGCCTTTGAAGAGACATCAATGGCAGAGGCTTAGCCACTCCTTAGCAACCAAACAGAGAACCCTAGCAACCATTTAGCCAGACCTATATCTCTGCATCAGAAAGTCGTAGAGACATGGGGGTTGGGTCTACTTGACAATCAGCCTTTGAAGTAACATCACTGCAGCTGCAAAGCCACTCCTTAGCAACCAAACAGAGAACCCTAGCAACCATTTAGCCAGATTAATATATCTGCTTCTGAGTGTCGTAGAGACATGGGGGTTGGCTCTATTGACTCATGCTAGCAAACAGGACATCCAACATGCTACATATGCTAGCAGTGAATAGCTACATGCTAATAGTGGTTAGCTAAGTGTTAAATTGTGCTAGGAATGCCATAGTAACTACCCAGAAGACCTCACAACTACCTAGTAACATCCTAGCAACAACCCAAAATACCCTAGCAACTGCCTAGCAACCACCCCAGTTACCCTAGCAACCACCTAGCAACACCCTAGCAACCGCCCCAGATACCATAGCAACTGCCTAGCAACCACACAAAATACCCTAGCAACTGCCTAGCAAGGCCCTAGCAACCACCCTGTTTGGCCTAGCAACTGCCTAGCAACCACCCAAAATACCCTAGCAACCGCCTAGCAACACCCTAGCAACCACTCCAGTTACCCTAGCAACCGCCTAGCAACGCCCTAGCAACCACTCTGGTTACCCTAGCAACCACTCCAGTTACCCTAGCAACTGCCTAGCAACACCCTAGCAACCACTCTGGTTACCCTAGCAACCACTTAGCAACACCTTAGCAACCACCCCGGATACCTAAAAAACTGCCTAGCAACGCCCTAGCAACCACCCAGAAGAGCTTAGCAACCTGTTAATTTCTGATTTCGTAACGTGCTTTGTATTTAATGTTAAATTGTGCTACCAACATGCGAAATTAACGTTTCCGGTGCAATGTTCTCAGCCAACTTCTAAAGTTTGTCTCGACGAACTTTATCCTCTCTAGTTAATGTTGTAAACACTTGTGCTGCCAGGATTTTCTGATGAATGGACATTTTAAAAGAACAAAAAAAGCATGTTTTGCAACATTATAAACATCTTTAGGATTTTAAATTGCTGGATATATACAGTACTTTGTAACATGAGCTCTGTTTTGAGCGTGCTATGGAACTCCTGTGTGAAGAATGCAGTTCCCAGTAAGTGCATGAACAAACTGTGATTATACTCATGCCTGATATGGCCTTTGTATCAACACCTCCAACAAGTGAGGGGCTCTCAGCAGCCATTAGTGACCACATACAAAGAGCTCTCAGCTGGAATCAAAACTGTATGCACTGCACAATGAACTCTACTTCCTCTAATTCATTTCCCACCTGTGGAGGTCCATGGTCCAGCATGCTCTCTTAAGGAGAACTCAGAACATTAAAATAACTCTCCAAAGAATCAATGATGAACAAACCAGAAACAACCTGATGGCCTTCTTGTACAGAAGACCTGAGAGAGAACAGCTGGCTTATAAAGTTCGAAAAACCCCTAACCCCTGATGAATTTTTAGAAATAATTTAAATGTAGCAGCCATTTTAAAACTTGTGAAATAAAATGATCACGATGTAAAGTTTATTTTATTTTTTTTGTTGCTTGAGATGTGGATTTATCGGTTGTAGGTTTAGTGCATTCAGTTTTACTGCATTCAGGGGCAATTCAATGATAATTAAACTCCATCATACAAAGATTGCAAATAACTTTTTAAATGTCACATCTTTTCTTCCTTTAAAATCAGTTTAGATGAATGTTAAATAAATAATTATGTTCAACATGCCTCAACTATTAAATTTCAAATGTGCGTGAGACCTTTGTTTAAGAGCGATTTAAGAGCGTTTTGTTTAATAATACATTATTACCAAACACAGTAGGCTATGTTTCTACAATAAAGACGGATTGGTTATGTTCTGAACGAAAAACAATGGTATCAGATCTCTGGAGCCAAAGACAATAGCAACAACACATCAACATTGAAAACACTGAAAGAGCACCAATATACAGCATTTACATGACCTCTAATACACCTTATAACAGCAGCCACACATTAAGCCAGCAGGCCGAGGATTTAGCCCAGGCTTACAAGACCTCTTCACTCCTGACATTTTTTTTATCTCACCACATGGACTTTCAACTTGGAAAAACTACTCAGACAAGGTAGAGGATTTGGTGGAGCAGCTTTATTTTCATTAATCAGTCTTAAAAAAGCAATCTCCGGACAGATGTTTTTGCCTCCTTTTTTTTTCTGACCGACAGCTGTAAAGCCGTTTTAGGACGGGATTGAGAGCAGGACGCCACCTGTGTCGGCAGTTCCAGTGCACGGGGCTCTTGTCCCTGTGAACATCTGAACTAATCCGGTCAGATACAAGAAGTGTTCAGTATGCTGATACAGATGTACTGGGCATATTGCTGTCGGTGAGCTTGGGCCAGACGTGTCGTGCTGAAATTGAACAGGCGGTCAAGACAACCATAGATAAAAATGCTCCCCCCCTCTCTTATCTCGTGTAGAGTTCAGTGTGGCCACCTCACCGATCTCCAGGGTTATCTAAGCAGGGAGGTATTTGTATTGTAGATCTTCATGAGTGTGTGTGCCAAAATATTTTTCAGATCAGGAATGAATCATCCCATAGTAAAAAGAATACAATTCTTAAAAAAATATGCTTCCTACAAAATTAATACTATAATGTAGTACTGTAAAAATAATTCAAGCTCTCTATGGTTTATTTTTGAACTAACCATGAATTTACTTGAAAACTAGCTTGAGAAAGCCAGACCAGAAAGTGTCAAAGGATTACAGATGAATGAATGCGGTGAACAAATGTGAGATTTATTAGATGGTGAAAATAACAAAAGTAGGAAACCAGTCTGTAATAGTGAAAATGGTAACTGTGGCTCCTGTGTGTCCAACACACACCAACTGACACAACTATAGAGAAGTCAATCCAAGGGGAAAACCAGTACAGGACAACACATGTGAAGATGAGTTAGAGCGCAGCAAGTGAACAGGCTTGCTGTGAACTCCTTGTCTATGGTTCCTGAGTACAAAGTCATAAACAGGTAAAAGACAGCAGACGACTGAGGCCACAGAAACAAGCCATATCCACATGACACAAAATGATCAACTGACAACACGGGGAAGACACAGCTGGAAATATAAAGGGTAGGAGGAATGAGGAACAGGTGTGGGAGATCAGCCTGTGATTGTGATTGAAGAAACCGGACAGGACTATACAAACAACAGAAAAACCAGGGACACACCCTGACCAGTGACAGAAAGTTTTAAAAGTTTAGTCGGTTTACGAGTTTAATTCGTTCCAAGAGCTAGCCCGTAACCAAAAATTCTCGTGCACCAAAACAATTTTTGAACACCCCAAAAGAATGCAATAAATCACTCGATTCGTTCCACATGACCATAAATGTATAAAGTATTTTCTTTGGTTTTACCCTATTAATTACAGTTAAAATTATAACCATTAAGATCTCATATAAATACTAATTAATAATTGACAATTAAACTCTAAAAATACTTGATAATTTACTGTATTGCGCACATCGCTGCTGGCATGATGGAGACGAGAGGAGGGGGTTACTGCTTAGAGGGAGAATTTCGTACCGTCTTTCTTACTCATCTTGAGGGCCATTGTCTATATGCTGTACTGTACGTATATATATTTCACTACGTGAACAATAGCAATCACAATTAATGTTAACAACACAAGGTAAAACAGCTATATGATGAATGATGCAACCAAACCGAGCGACGCTGAGAGAATGAATGAGTTAAGGGGTGATAGGCTTTGTGAGAGGCTGTCTTTAGGATATTGCCAGTAAAATTGCGCGTGAAGATGCTGAGTGTTAGGACTTTTCCACAAAAAAATGTGCGTGGGCGAGGGAAAAATTTGCTCGCACTCCGACTTTCCATGCTTGTACACCGATTTGCTCGTATACAAAGTCACTCATAAACTGAGGTATTACTGTATTACTGTACATATTTTGTATATAGAAACCCGTAACATTTTCCTGAGATGTTGATTTATGACAAGCAAACGTTTAAATGATAATTACAAAATATTACCATAAGAGTTGCTCTTGTCCTGGTAAAACTGCCAAACATTTTGTATCTCTGTAAAGCCCTAAATTAGTTGCTCGGTACAGGACATCCAGAATTAAAATGTATGGTATAAGAGAAATTCAGTAAAATATTACTATTCACATGTCCCAGGAGGATAAATGATTATATTTATTCAAAATAATAATATATAAGGCATCTAAAGTCATTTTACAAGTAAAACAAATAAATTAGTTTTAAAAGTTTTAAAACTCAAGTGAAAATGAAAAAAAAAAATCTGCTGGTTTAAATGAATATCAACGCCTGGAACATAAAAGAGCCCATGTGTTTTCCAATGCACTTTCTGTCTCAGAAGGCATCCTGTCATCACTCACTGCTTTGATGTCATAGTCAGCACAGTGAAGGGATGATGATTCTAATCCTGAGGCAAAGATTTTGGTTTTGTCATTCAAAACTTCAGGAGAGCCACAACAAATCAGATTCCATTCGATTAAATGTTCAGTTTAGATTCAGTTTTTAGTCCACCACAAGACTCACACAGCTAACAGACAAGGTTAATACTGCCAATTACAAGCAGTCAGTGAGATTTGTGAATTTAAAATAGGTTTGGAAAGCATGCTGGACTATCTGTGAAGAGTGAGAGTTTACGGTACATGTAACAGGGCTTGCACTCTATAAAAACACTGGTTTAAAAACAGCCCAAATTGGGTAGCTCAAGGGCTGAGTAAATATAGGACAGAACATATGTTGGGATAATTTTACCCAGCAAATTGGGTTGTTTGTTTAACCCAATATAATGGGTTGACTTTATATTTATTTATATGAATTCTTACTGTAATAACAGCTTATGTTTCACTTCATACATGAAAAGGTGCATGGAGATTAACTTAAATTCTTTAAACTTTTGTAAAATACTCCACAAAGACCACCACCTGCGTTTCACTTATTTATATTTAAATTTGTTCATTTTGCAGATGCTTTTATCCAAAGCGATTTACAAATGAGGAATACAGCAAATAATTCATCATGAAGAGGCAGATGAACACAAGAAGTGCTCAAAATACCTTTCAGACATTGCTTTGAGTAACATAAGCTAGAAAAGGGAGAGATTAAAGGAAAGTGAAAGCATAGAATTATTAATTCTAATTAGCATAGTTAATTAATTTTTGATTTTATGAGGTTAAGTGATAATGGAAGAGATGTTGTCAGGGATTCAGCATTCGGATGAAGGTGGGAAGATTGTTCTAACAGCAAGGAACAGTGAATGAAAATGTTCTGGAGAGTGATTTTGTGCCTCTGTTATGGTACCACAAGCTGTTGCTCATTTACCAATTGTCGGTTTTTGGTAGGGGTGTAGACTTGGGAGTAGGAGGGTGCTGAGCATGTAGTAGAATAGTATAGTAGTGCACTGCTACTCTAAATTTTTGAGTATTTTTATTTGTAGATAACATATTGACACCATCTAAAATCAAAGGACAGAATCTTCTTGAACCACAAAGATATAACTATGAACCTCAAAATTATCTGTTGATGAGATTTCTGTAAAATTCTGCACAATTCCTGTTGAGGTGAAATGACTGCTTAGTAAATCCATAAATTAACTGGAAGAGTTTTGAATTACTTTGGCTGAAGTAAGTATACCCTCTACATTGGCATCGTCTTACCACAATTTGATATGATTGTTGTTCCACTATTTAGCTTTTTGAAGCTTTTTCGAGGCTCCTCTCTTCAAATGTAACTCAAAACAACCTGAATGAACGTGGTAAAAACGAACCGGACTGATTAATTGAGGTGAGAGGCGCATGTCTGTTTAAAAACATCAGTGACATTTTACTGGGATTGAATAATTGCAGCCTGTCATATGCGAAAAACATTCAAAAGAAAACCGCACTCTTTGGCAGCAGAGACATCTCCTTGGTGAATTTTAAATTATACGTTGTCGATGGAAGTATTTGAGCTATAATTTGGTGTCTCTCTTTCATAAAAGTTTAAACTCATTTAATTTAACAGTGCTGAGGGAGCTTTCCAGTTCATGGATCACTTTCCACTCTTTTCACTCAATGGAGATGATCGTTGTCTTTGTTACTGAAATGTCTGAGATGCGATGCTATTATTCTTCCAAAGCAACAAGTGTCACAGTCACCGTCACCAAGGACTCTTATTTTGCCCATTGTTCACGTTGTTTTGGTTCAGTTCCTTCAGTCACTCATTTGTTTCCATGGCCACAGATCATCACAAATCATTCACAGGTGTTTTGTCTTTTGGTTAATCACTGTCTATGTATTTAGTTCTCCGTGTTCTCCATTCAGTTGTCGGTTCCCGTTTACGTTTACTCTGTGTTTATTGCCCTGCCTGAGTTCCTTGCGATAATAAAACACTATGTTTCTGGTACCGGTGTCTTCGAGTCTGCCTCCGAAACGAAACCGTAACCACAAAAACGCGATGAGGAGGAACGCGGCGGCAGAGAGAGAGAGGGCGGAGGATCTTCTTCTGCGGATTGTCCGACAAGGAGGGCGGCCGTTAGAGGAGTACGTGGAGGAATTTTTGGAACTGGCTGAGTTGGTGAGTTGGGAGGACACCAAACTCAACATGCGCTTCTGGGCTGGGTTAAATGACAACGCGTGCTATCGGCTGGACCCGGACCAGTGCTGGCAGCCCTTCGAGACGTTTTTAAATCATGTACTCTATGTAAACGGTTCCACCTTCTACGTCGGGGAGGCTGACGCGTCAGTTCCCGGGACTCGTCAACCCGCGTCAGCTCCCGTGCCTCGCCTGCCAGTGCCAGCTCCCGTGCCTCGCCTGCCATCGCCAGCTCCCGCGTCTCGACGCCCGTCATCAGCGCCTGTTCCCGCGCCTCGACGCCCGTCATCAGCGCCTGTTCCCGCGCCTCGACGCCCGTCATCAGCGCCTGTTCCCGCGCCTCGACGCCCGTCATCAGCGCCTGTTCCCGCGCCTCGACGCCCGTCATCAGCGCCTGTTCCCGCGCCTCGACGCCCGTCATCAGCGCCTGTTCCCGCGCCTCGACGCCCGTCATCAGCGCCTGTTCCCGCGCCTCGACGCCCGTCATCAGCGCCTGTTCCCGCGCCTCGACGCCCGTCATCAGCGCCTGTTCCCGCGCCTCGACGCCCGTCATCAGCGCCTGTTCCCGCGCCTCGACGCCCGTCATCAGCGCCTGTTCCCGCGCCTCGACGCCCGTCATCAGCGCCTGTTCCCGCGCCTCGACGCCCGTCATCAGCGCCTGTTCCCGCGCCTCGACGCCCGTCATCAGCGCCTGTGCCAGAGATCCTCAAGCCAGAGATCCTCAAGCCAGAGATCCTCAAGCCAGAGATCCTCAAGCCAGAGATCCTCAAGCCAGAGATCCTCAAGCCAGAGATCCTCAAGCCAGAGATCCTCAAGCCAGAGATCCTCAAGCCAGAGATCCTCAAGCCAGAGATCCTCAAGCCAGAGATCCTCAAGCCAGAGATCCTCAAGCCAGAGATCCTCAAGCCAGAGATCCTCAAGCCAGAGATCCTCAAGCCAGAGATCCTCAAGCCAGAGATCCTCAAGCCAGAGATCCTCAAGCCAGAGATCCTCAAGCCAGAGATCCTCAAGCCAGAGATCCTCAAGCCAGAGATCCTCAAGCCAGAGATCCTCAAGCCAGAGATCCTCAAGCCAGAGATCCTCAAGCCAGAGATCCTCAAGCCAGAGATCCTCAAGCCAGAGATCCTCAAGCCAGAGATCCTCAAGCCAGAGATCCTCAAGCCAGAGATCCTCAAGCCAGAGATCCTCAAGCCAGAGATCCTCAAGCCAGAGATCCTCAAGCCAGAGATCCTCAAGCCAGAGATCCTCAAGCCAGAGATCCTCAAGCCAGAGCCTGAGCTGCCGTGGCCCGACCCGCCAGAGCCTGAGCTGCCGTGGCCCGACCCGCCAGAGCCTGAGCTGCCGTGGCCCGACCCGCCAGAGCCTCCGCCGGTGCAGCCGCAGCCGGCCCTCCCAGAGCCTCCGCCGGTGCAGCCGCAGCCGGCCCTCCCAGAACCTCCACGGCCAGCACCCCAGCCGGCACTCCAGCCGGCCCTCCCAGAGCCTCCGCCGGTGCAGCCGCAGCCGGCCCTCCCAGAGCCTCCGTCGGCACCCCAGCCGGCATTCCAGCCGGCCCCGCCTGAGCCACCGCCGGCACCCCAGCCGGCACCCCAGCCGGCACCCCAGCCGGCACCCCAGCCGGCCCCGCCTGAGCCACCGCCGGCACCCCAGCCGGCACTCCAGCCGGCCCCGCCTGAGCCACCGCCGGCACCCCAGCCGGCACTCCAGCCGGCCCTCCCAGAGCCTCCGCCGGTGCAGCCGCAGCCGGCCCTCCCAGAGCCTCCGCCGGTGCAGCCGCAGCCGGCCCTCCCAGAACCTCCACGGCCAGCACCCCAGCCGGCACTCCAGCCGGCCCTCCCAGAGCCTCCGCCGGTGCAGCCGCAGCCGGCCCTCCCAGAGCCTCCGCCGGCCCTCCCAGAGCCTCCGCCGGCACCCCAGCCGGCCCTCCAGCCGGCCCTCCCAGAGCCTCCGCCGGCCCTCCCAGAGCCTCCGCCGGCACTCCAGCCGGCCCCGCCTGAGCCACCGCCGGCACTCCAGCCGGCCCCGCCTGAGCCACCGCCGGCACCCCAGCCGGCACTCCAGCCGGCCCCGCCTGAGCCACCGCCGGCACTCCAGCCGGCCCCGCCTGAGCCACCGCCGGCACCACCCTGGAGGGCGGCGCCACCTTGGGTCCCAGATCCTCCGGCACCACCCTGGAGACCTCCTGGACTCTGGATACCCTGGTCTCTAGGGTGCCCACCCCCCCACCCAATTTTGAACTCTCGTCGGCGCGAGGTCGCGCCTTCCGGAGGGGGGGTGTAATGTCACAGTCACCGTCACCAAGGACTCTTATTTTGCCCATTGTTCACGTTGTTTTGGTTCAGTTCCTTCAGTCACTCATTTGTTTCCATGGCCACAGATCATCACAAATCATTCACAGGTGTTTTGTCTTTTGGTTAATCACTGTCTATGTATTTAGTTCTCCGTGTTCTCCATTCAGTTGTCGGTTCCCGTTTACGTTTACTCTGTGTTTATTGCCCTGCCTGAGTTCCTTGCGATAATAAAACACTATGTTTCTGGTACCGGTGTCTTCGAGTCTGCCTCCGAAACGAAACCGTAACAACAAGGTCATTAACACATGACAAAAAAACTGCATTTCTCTTACGGCTGATGTTCTTATCGAGACATGCATATCTTCCCTTTCACCACTGTTTTAAATTGACGGTTTTCTTTGTTGTTAATGCATGGAAGGTTCTTAATTCATAGAAATATGTAATCATGTGCAGACTTCACTATTTTAAATACAATCTGTTGTTTTCTTTACTTTAACATATCGCTTCAGACCAATTCTCCATCTAAAGCTACCAAATGAAGGAAATATGCTTGCCCACATTTTCCTTTTGCCGTTTTTCTGTATCACTTTGTTCCAACATCTGCCAAATAGATGTGCTATTCCAGATTTGTGGCATTTGGAGGCATTACATGGATTTATGGCTTGTTTTAACCTTTTTGCGCCTCAGAAATTGTGACAACAAAAATGTGTTCCCTCAGTACCAGGCCTGGAAGAAAGGCATCTGTTCAGGGATACACAACGGTCTCAGCAGGACTGAGTGCCACAGATCAGTGGAGCCTATGAGGATGGACCCAGAGGTTGGGATTTACCAAGGTCCTCCCCACTCTCCGAAAAAAAAAAAAGCCAAAAACATCCTAGATTCTGCACAGCTGGATGTGTTTTTCCAATGTACAGTACCTGCATCATGTTTGAAGGGTGATAAGCAGAAAGCGATGTATGGTCCTGAGATCAGATGCTGAAGATATAATCAGATTACTGTAAGCTTCCTGCAGATAGTAAAGGGAAATAAATAAATATATAACTTAGCTTTTTAAAAGCATTTATCCATGGAATTACAAGCTCATCTGAGGACATGTGTTGTGACACTAAAAACAGATGCTGTAACATTTAGCTGTAATCCACTTAATAGCCTAGTTTGAATAATGTAGATCATATTTGCAATATTTATTGTATAAATCTATCTATCTATCTATCTATCTATCTATCTATCTATCTATCTATCTATCTATCTATCTATCTATCTATCTATGTCACAGTCACCGTCACCAAGGACTCTTATTTTGCCCATTGTTCACGTTGTTTTGGTTCAGTTCCTTCAGTCACTCATTTGTTTCCATGGCCACAGATCATCACAAATCATTCACAGGTGTTTTGTCTTTTGGTTAATCACTGTCTATGTATTTAGTTCTCCGTGTTCTCCATTCAGTTGTCGGTTCTCGTTTACGTTTACTCTGTGTTTATTGCCCTGCCTGAGTTCCTTGCGATAATAAAACACTATGTTTCTGGTACCGGTGTCTTCGAGTCTGCCTCCGAAACGAAACCGTAACAGAAGAACCGACCACAAAAACGCGATGAGGAGGAACGCGGCGGCAGAGAGAGAGAGGGCGGAGGATCTTCTTCTGCGGATTGTCCGACAAGGAGGGCGGCCGTTAGAGGAGTACGTGGAGGAATTTTTGGAACTGGCTGAGTTGGTGAGTTGGGAGGACACCAAACTCAACATGCGCTTCTGGGCTGGGTTAAATGACAACGCGTGCTATCGGCTGGACCCGGACCAGTGCTGGCAGCCCTTCGAGACGTTTTTAAATCATGTACTCTATGTAAACGGTTCCACCTTCTACGTCGGGGAGGCTGACGCGTCAGTTCCCGGGACTCGTCAACCCGCGTCAGCTCCCGTGCCTCGCCTGCCAGTGCCAGCTCCCGTGCCTCGCCTGCCATCGCCAGCTCCCGCGTCTCGACGCCCGTCATCAGCGCCTGTTCCCGCGCCTCGACGCCCGTCATCAGCGCCTGTTCCCGCGCCTCGACGCCCGTCATCAGCGCCTGTTCCCGCGCCTCGACGCCCGTCATCAGCGCCTGTTCCCGCGCCTCGACGCCCGTCATCAGCGCCTGTTCCCGCGCCTCGACGCCCGTCATCAGCGCCTGTTCCCGCGCCTCGACGCCCGTCATCAGCGCCTGTTCCCGCGCCTCGACGCCCGTCATCAGCGCCTGTTCCCGCGCCTCGACGCCCGTCATCAGCGCCTGTTCCCGCGCCTCGACGCCCGTCATCAGCGCCTGTGCCAGAGATCCTCAAGCCAGAGATCCTCAAGCCAGAGATCCTCAAGCCAGAGATCCTCAAGCCAGAGATCCTCAAGCCAGAGATCCTCAAGCCAGAGATCCTCAAGCCAGAGATCCTCAAGCCAGAGATCCTCAAGCCAGAGATCCTCAAGCCAGAGATCCTCAAGCCAGAGATCCTCAAGCCAGAGATCCTCAAGCCAGAGATCCTCAAGCCAGAGATCCTCAAGCCAGAGATCCTCAAGCCAGAGATCCTCAAGCCAGAGATCCTCAAGCCAGAGATCCTCAAGCCAGAGATCCTCAAGCCAGAGATCCTCAAGCCAGAGATCCTCAAGCCAGAGATCCTCAAGCCAGAGATCCTCAAGCCAGAGATCCTCAAGCCAGAGATCCTCAAGCCAGAGATCCTCAAGCCAGAGATCCTCAAGCCAGAGATCCTCAAGCCAGAGATCCTCAAGCCAGAGATCCTCAAGCCAGAGATCCTCAAGCCAGAGATCCTCAAGCCAGAGATCCTCAAGCCAGAGATCCTCAAGCCAGAGATCCTCAAGCCAGAGATCCTCAAGCCAGAGCCTGAGCTGCCGTGGCCCGACCCGCCAGAGCCTGAGCTGCCGTGGCCCGACCCGCCAGAGCCTGAGCTGCCGTGGCCCGACCCGCCAGAGCCTGAGCTGCCGTGGCCCGACCCGCCAGAGCCTGAGCTGCCGTGGCCCGACCCGCCAGAGCCTGAGCTGCCGTGGCCCGACCCGCCAGAGCCTGAGCTGCCGTGGCCCGACCCGCCAGAGCCTCCGCCGGTGCAGCCGCAGCCGGCCCTCCCAGAGCCTCCGTCGGCACCCCAGCCGGCATTCCAGCCGGCCCCGCCTGAGCCACCGCCGGCACCCCAGCCGGCACCCCAGCCGGCACTCCAGCCGGCCCCGCCTGAGCCACCGCCGGCACCCCAGCCGGCACCCCAGCCGGCACCCCAGCCGGCCCCGCCTGAGCCACCGCCGGCACCCCAGCCGGCACTCCAGCCGGCCCCGCCTGAGCCACCGCCGGCACCCCAGCCGGCACTCCAGCCGGCCCTCCCAGAGCCTCCGCCGGTGCAGCCGCAGCCGGCCCTCCCAGAGCCTCCGCCGGTGCAGCCGCAGCCGGCCCTCCCAGAACCTCCACGGCCAGCACCCCAGCCGGCACTCCAGCCGGCCCTCCCAGAGCCTCCGCCGGTGCAGCCTCCGCCGGCCCTCCCAGAGCCTCCGCCGGCCCTCCCAGAGCCTCCGCCGGCACCCCAGCCGGCCCTCCAGCCGGCCCTCCCAGAGCCTCCGCCGGCCCTCCCAGAGCCTCCGCCGGCACCCCAGCCGGCACTCCAGCCGGCCCCGCCTGAGCCACCGCCGGCACCACCCTGGAGGGCGGCGCCACCTTGGGTCCCAGATCCTCCGGCACCACCCTGGAGACCTCCTGGACTCTGGATACCCTGGTCTCTAGGGTGCCCACCCCCCCACCCAATTTTGAACTCTCGTCGGCGCAAGGTCGCGCCTTCCGGAGGGGGGGTGTAATGTCACAGTCACCGTCACCAAGGACTCTTATTTTGCCCATTGTTCACGTTGTTTTGGTTCAGTTCCTTCAGTCACTCATTTGTTTCCATGGCCACAGATCATCACAAATCATTCACAGGTGTTTTGTCTTTTGGTTAATCACTGTCTATGTATTTAGTTCTCCGTGTTCTCCATTCAGTTGTCGGTTCTCGTTTACGTTTACTCTGTGTTTATTGCCCTGCCTGAGTTCCTTGCGATAATAAAACACTATGTTTCTGGTACCGGTGTCTTCGAGTCTGCCTCCGAAACGAAACCGTAACTATCTATCTATCTATCTATCTATCTATCTATCTATCTATCTATCAACCTTTTAAATAACTTACAATGTTAGCAGTTAGCATACAGTTCAGGCAAAAGTGATACAAATATAAATCAATTGTGTAACTTTTCTTAAAACAGCATGACCCAATATATACCCATGTATATCCAATCTTAACCACCTTGAAAACGCTTGGCTGACTTTTTTTCATCACTCAAATGATCAGGTTGATAGAACACTTGAAATCTCACTTTAAAAAAGCAGCCAAAGATGCTAACCATCATGGTCAGCAATCGCATTTAAGATCCTCAGACCGCCTGCCAAGTGAAATAAGCATGGAGAGTAAAATTAACTGAGCATCCATATGCCAGACCTCAGCCTCAATCCTGGAATGCAGGAACCTCTCACAGGGAATGTGATAGCGAACCTCTGATGCCTCCTACCAGTCACACCCATACACGTAGACCCTTCCTGCCATCAGCAAACAAAAAGAGAAACAAAAAATACTAAGGCCTTTATTTGCTCAAGAGCTGTGGAGAAATGCTCTAGAATCCGGTAGTTAATACTCATTTTAATAATTTCATGGCCTCCTGAGCCACAAGTATACAGTGTTGATATAGTGGGGAACGGGCAGTGGATGGGGTCATCCCACACTATGGGCTGTTGAGAATGTGAAAGCACTGAGGTTTGAACTTTCTCCACGACTACTCAGTCCTCAGACCAACCAATCTTTACCACACTTTTGGTTGGCTCCTTTGGACATTCATTTGTTTTTTCAACCCACTGTATATGTGACTGAGGTTTCAGTCCATGAACACAGGATGGCCACTAATTTGTACTCCTCTGGTTGTTTTTGCAACATGTCAAACTACCGCTGCACTGCTTGTAAGATGTCAAATTCAGGAACATGTCATATTCTTGTTCTAATAACTTTTCTGAACCTCATTGCACATCAATTTATCAATGTTTTTGAATTTTGTCTCCAAATGTCTTTTCACTGTAAAATACTGTTACATAACATGATGTTATTGGAACGGATTGTGTACACTTGTCACTTTGAAATCATTCATGGACCTTACCATTTGTGCCTGTTGATTAAAAAAAGTGAAGAGAAAAATGATGGAAAGTAGTTAAGTTGTCATTTCCACTAAATAGTATGTTTATGCACAGCTGCGGTTTTGAAATCGGTACCTCTTGACATAAAACACAATCAATTGTCAAAAATTCAGTTCCGCTGAGCAGTCGAGGTTTTGTAGTTAGTCCCTCATCTCCAGCCTCCACAGGTATTTGAGGGAGGCTTCCCAAAACAGGGCTGAAAAATAAAACACTCCGGACCAAATCAGCCTCTTCTCCTCATTTTTATCGTCAACAGTTTTAAGACTTCTCATCTGACATATAATTTGAGCTGTGGTCCCTTTGAAAACGGCACCGTGGCTTGGCTGACATTTGACAAACCTGTGTGGAGTTGACAGCACTGGTCTGTGGTCTACCTTATTTGAAGCGAGGCTGCTTACAGTACAAAAAAAGGGTTTGAGTTACTGTTTTGAGAAACACCGCCACGTTAACTGCAGGGCTCAGAGAACGAGAGCTGAACTAGTGAAGGAGGTATGAGCTTTACCTCCACTGCCTTTAAATTAAACTTGCTATGGTTGCTTGGTAGAAAAATAAAAAGTCCATAATTATGAATAAGTTAGTGTGATTTTTTTATTCACAAGTTCATATGTAAAGCGATTCTAGCACATGGACATTTTGTAATAACACACAGTTGTATAAATAAATAAATTCATTAACAGCATCGAATGTATGATCAACTTTGGAGACATACACATTTACAAGTCCGTTAAGTTTTGTGGAATATGAATCATATTGTGTTTCTAATTTACTAGATGAATACGTTTTTTTTTTTTTTTTTTACTGCAATTGCATTTACCAGCTAGCATTTACCTATTTTAACATAATTGTAAAAAAGTTCATTAAAAAATGTAAATAATAAACAAAAGTTTGTGTTTCGGTTTTTTGGTTCTTGATAGTTACATTCACCAATTTACATGAACTGAGCAATCAAATTTCCAATGAGCTTTTGACATATAAGAAGTTATCACACTATAAGAACATCCTGTAAGTTTAGGAACTGAAAACATCTTTGTTAGTCTAAAAAGCCTATTTATTTTTGTAACCAAGCCCAGATAACGACTCATTGTGGAATATGCCTCTACAGAAGAAAGTCAACAAATACTTAATTGCAATTTTGGCGTCCAGTGTTAGTGAGATGATAATGATAGAAGAGCAATACAGGATCACGTCTTGACTAAACAACAACATTACCTTCCAAAAGATCCTAATGCTATAAATGTGGTTATTTATATTCAACAATGTGATTTTCTCAGTTGAGCATTATTTATTTGTATTCAGTGAATTTCACTGTGGATTCTTTGGTAAACCAGTGGCAATTTCAGAACAGGCTTTGCAAACAGACTTTTATGATATGAACTCGACAGTAATGTGACAGCATTTAAGTAATTGTGCTAATGCCTTATCTGTGACCAGTGATATCTGATATGTAATGATTCATGGAGTCAGATGTTCTTTCTCTATGTATCAGTAAATCAAACCAGTGACTAAACGGTTGTCACAATACTGCTGGCTGTTGTGCTATGTGGAGCAAACGAGGAGACTTAGAAATCCAACCAAAATACTTTATTTATAAAATGAAAACAAAACGGTACTCATAAAGTGCGAACAGGGGAAGATCACAGGAAAGCATCCACACACACACAACAACACAGAAGCAACGTTAACGACTGGCAAAGAGATGGGAAACACGAGAGGGATTTATATCAGACGAGACAGGTAACAACTGACACGACTCACACTAGATAAGTGATTAATGAGACAGGTGAAACAAGGACACAGAAGGATACACAGACAAGACCCGGAAGTGGAACATGACGAGACTGTGACAACGACGAGACTGTGATAACGGTCAACTTCACATTGTTTCTCCAAGTAGGAAAAAATTTGTCTGTTATTTAAACTATGAATAAATCATATTCAAAAAGTGATCAAACAATGCTCCCTTTACAATCGCTGGAACTGTCAATCAAACAGAGTGAGTTATAGTGACATACCTAACGTTTACTTTGCACTGTTCGTTGTGATGAAAGCGAGTGCAGTCACTGCATTCATGGGCTCAACATGTCTGTGATTGGCTACAATGCTCATCACTGCAACCTTTAATGCCATGATCGAAATATAATGCTACATATCTAAATATGCTATAATCAACACTTTTCACGATTAGTTAACTTCGACAGCTGTAATAGTAAAAACGGTTTCAGGAGAGTTATACATTTAATACTCAGCTCTTTCATATGCAAAGATGTCAGCCAATCACAGCAGTGGGCATTTATACTGAAGTCAAACAGAGCATTGAAGGGGAAAATGCATTTTATTTTTAAAATATGACAATTTAAAAGGTAAAAATCATTATGTAACATTATAATTGTACCCCAGGGAAAATTCTAAAACAAAACAATGTAGTTCACGACCCTTTTAAGTGCTAATGACTATACTTTTATTAATGAAATGTTGACATCAGGAAAGCAAAAAGCCACAAGAGGATGTGCTTTACGATGACTTTACTAAAGGAAAGAGATGTTTTTAAGGTGTCTTAAGGTGCCCCACATAATATGGCTCATGATCCAAACCCTTTGTGGTTATTCAGCTTTCCTGTAGCTCAATCAGTAGCGCGTTGGTGTTTACAATGCCAAAGTCATTGGTTTGATTCCCAGGGAAAGCAAGAACTGATTAGAATGTCAATGTGTTCCTTGAATGCAATGTAAGTTGCTTTGGATAAAAGCGTCTGCCAAAAGCAAAAATGTAAATGTTATCAAGCAATGTAGCAACATATCACATTGACACAGAAGGTGTTGTTCATTCTACAAAATCTATGAACATGGATCATCCAATCAAACTCTATACATATATATATATTTTTTTAAATTGTTAATAGTATTTAGCAGTGTCTACCCAAATACAAAAATGTTATATATACACTTTACACCCAAATGCAAAGCTGTGATTAGTCTTTGCTATGACCTCAAAACCTGCGAATCCTGAGCAGTACAAATCATTGATTTCTGTGCCATACACATGGTGAATATTAAATGGACAATGCATGTATGTCCAAAATGTCTAATACATATATCAAAGTACATGTTTGTATATGCATGCTTTTAAAGTAAACACAACAAAGAAATACTATATTTCTAGCCAAGACTTCTTCTCTACACATTTTTAAAGGATGTATGTGTGTGCATGCATTTCAAACACTCTCATAATTAAAGAGGTAAAATAAAAACGCAACACATTCATTCTCTGTTAATTTGCAGACACCAACAAAAATGGAAAACAGACAGCAAATGGACCTTCCGACCCCCATACACACTGGAGCCAGTGAAGTGTGTCAAATCTAATTGGAATATATGAATGTTTCCTTTGTCTGTTGCCCCTATCCCACTTGGCAGCAAGGGAAAATCATAGATACTGCTGTTTTTGATCACCGAATGAACCATAAACCTGTGCAATTTTTTGTTCTGTTTTATATTTTTAGGAAAAAGCATTTCTATCTATCTATCTATCTATCTATCTATCTATCTATCTATCTATCTATCTATCTATCTATCTATCTATCTATCTATCTATCTATCTATCTATCTATCTATCTATCTATCTATCTATCTATCTATCTATCTATCTATCTATCTATCTATCTATCAACCTTTTAAAAAGATCTATCTATGGCCTGCCTAGAGTGAATCATTAGTTTACGTAGAAATGTAAATAACAGATGCCATATAAATGGTAAATATTAGACACAAAGGTTTTGCAGATTAAATTAGTCAACCACAACAAACTCAGTCAAACATTAAAGTGGGCAAATCATAAAAAAGAGTGCCCACAAATTTTAATGACATCAAACCTTCCAGAGAATCACTGTTGGCAAGAAAAGCAGTTCTCGCCACATTTAGCAGCTTTTGTTAAACTGTCTAACACAATACCTTCACTCAAAAAATACCAAAAGTTTCCCCACAAAACAAAACAATTTTGTGACAGAAGTTAATTTAATCATTCTAATGAAAACCAAAATAATCCTGTCCTGTGTGCAGATTCAGGTTAGCCATTATCCATCAATCACCCCAAGGTCTAGTGAGTGCCCCCTGGCACCCTGTCATCCCCTCATACAGAGGCAAAGGGAACACCATGTATTCCTGGACTTGGGAACGGCCAGAGTCTCGGAGAATAAACTATCTGAGGCTCTCAGCAGCTCCACCAACAACAATAAAAATGCCCTGACTTTAAGGTGACATTCCCAATTTACGAGTATTTGTGTCTATAAAGTGTATTCCTTGGCTCCTGACTCCTTCAGCCTGTCTCGTAGAAAGAACAATACATTTGGCCTGCCTGAGACATGTGGGAAATCCTTGTCCTCCTTTATTGAAGCTCCTCTCGCCATCCTGATGTTCACTTTACGGATCTCTTTGATTATACAATACATTACTTGTAATAAATAATTACATTGTTAAAGTTATTATGCAGGATATAGTTATACAATGAAACTAAGTATTCAAACAAAAGCCCAGTCTTCCATTACACAATTCACTCTACAATTACTGCACAAATCAACCTTAATATAATTTGCTGTATGCTATGCTGGAGTAGGACCCCAATTCCCAGCTTGCACTGCAACATTAATAAAACATGGAAGTTGCTGCTTTACTGTTTCACAATTTGCTGATCTTTGAGTTATTTTTATTGTTTATGAAAAGAGCTATAAAACCATGCAGCATGGGCCAATTATCTGCACAGAGCCACAACCATAAATAAATAGCAGAAATATAATTCTACCGTTTTGATACTACTTTGATAATACCAGCTCAGTAAGATTTGTCTTATCTTGTGCTCAACAAGGTAATTTATTAAATCAAAAATAGAGTAAACAGTAATATTTTTCAATGATTATTACTATTTAAAGTGACTGCTTTATTTTTATATTTTTTATGTAATTTATTATTAATATAATTTTAGAAATCAGTCTAATGTGTTTTGGTGCTCAAGAAACATTTCTTATTATTATCAATGTTGAATACCATGATACCATTTTTAAGGATTCTTTGATGAAAAAGATCAGCATTTATTTGAAATAGAAATCTTGACTGAGCTTCTTCTTTTTTCATAGTTATTGGAGATTCTACCTGGAAATCAAATTTTCCGAGATCATAATAGTAAAATTATTGTAAGTCTATACAAATATGCCTAATCTATCATACTCAATTGGGTAGGCAGGAAGAAAATGGACATGCTTGAAATGTGCAAAATAGGCTAAAACCAGTGGGGCTGCAAAGCAACACATTGTATTTTATTTGCTAAAAATGTTTGATTCTTTGTGCCATGCCCTGCTAGAAACTTCCTGTTTTGCTGGCCTTTCTTCCTCTTCTCAAAAAACAAGACAAAAAAGTTATGCTCTGTTCATAAAAGACATGATTAATGTAGAGAGCAAATAAACGGATATTTGACGTCTACTGAAAAGGGGCCTCTTTGTAAAATGAAGCCATTGAGAACAATGAGCCATGCGGAGCCATTTTGGACCTGCCAAATAAAGTTTGACTTCTGTGGCGGCCACAGATGCTATGGCAACACGCTCTGACAGGGAGTTTATTTTCTCTAAGCTCTGGTGGAATATTAATAACTGAGACGCACATCCTGCCAAGTGGATCTGGATGGGGCATAATCCCAAACTGCAAAGGAAACGCAACTCGAATCTTGTCAAATCGGTTGAGCTCCTGGTATTCCATCAAGTATATGCGAGGAGTTTGCATTCGACTGATGCCGTTTTGCCGTTGTTATAACAGCGTTACAATAGAGTAGGTTATTTTCAACTTTAATAGCACTGATGTTTTGTTAACGTAACAAAAGACTGAATTAATCTCCACAGTCGAGAGAGTATTGAGAAAGACAATATCTTTTTCTTCTCCTTTGTAGAGGAATATGTCAATTTTTACTTTGCCTAGAAATTACACATTGCCTAATATATCTCAATTACACTACATTCATATTCTAAAACGCTGAGACACATCCAACATATTGTTATTACTAAATCAACAGAACAGTTTTGATTCCTACAGCCCTTTGTTTGTGTAGAATCCCACGATGCTTGGGCTATGGCTGCTTTCTCAGGGTGGGAGTCAGGTACCGCAGCCAGAGCGCCATGGATCTGGTCTCTTAAGAGTAGGGACTGCTATCTCATATGTGTTTGACACAGTGTCAGGCCACAAAACTCCCACCAAAGCACTCAGGCACTGGGGATGTTATGTTTTCCCCAGCCCCTAATCATTTTTGGCCCCAGACCCACTTCCTGTTCTGCAATGAAATGGCTCAGGAATGCCATTCCTCTGATACAAGTGAGGCAGAGAAAGAGAGTGAGAGAGAGGGCTGAGGAGGATGTCTTCCTGCGCTCTACGTGTGTGTGAGATAGTGACACTGACCTGTTTAAACAGTGATGTCTTGACTCTCACGTTTCTAAATCCCTTATGTCAACATACTACACATTAATACACATTTTTAGACCACACTCCCTTACACTCTTCGACTTGTCGAGTAGGAATGCGACAGGGGAGTATAGAGGACAAACTTTTCCCACATCGAAGTCGCGACAGACTTTCGAACCTTGGCCCTAAACAAGCCCATTTCGGTTCAACCAAATTTGTAGGATTGGAGGTCAGCCGGAGACAAAGCTGGCGTCACATTTTGTTTACACAAACAAACACGGTGTCACAAACCTTCAGTTTCTTTATTCACCACTAACGGTCTCAGTTTTCATTCTTGGTGAGGGTGTGCTCACTTATAATTCATTACAATCTGTTCTAATGTTATATACACCACAACAGTATTGTACAGGCTCAAATCTAGAGCGCGATTCTGTATTTTATGGGTTTGATTTACATAACCCTCATCCAGACCACATCAAAGCCTCACGCGAAGAGTAAAGAGCACGTCAAAAGGCTCCCCGAAGCGACATGATGTCTTGAGAGGATTCAAAGCAAACACACGCTGCCCACAGAAGTCCTCCGTATGGAGCCTCTCTCTTTTTTTTCCGCTCCCCCCTCTTTTCCGTGCTCTTACAGGGGTGTTGAAGTGACTGTGGTGTATTTTTATACAGTTCCATCCCCTCAGAAAAGAAGGCGCCTCAATTGGCTTGAACAATGTTTAAATAATCAAGGAGCTGTGAGTCTTTGAACTAATTTCACAAGGAGAGAGATCCAGATGTGGCGTCCCTCACTCTGGCTCCAATTCTGGTTTCGAATACAGTGTGAGTGAGAAAGGCCTTTACCTCATCTAGTGGCACCATTCGGTTGAAGTCAGCTTGATTCTGTCAACAACTGAGCAGGAATGATGGAGTCAAAATAAACACTGCAAAAGTGGTAAAGATAAAACAGCACATCAGTCAATGAGCTGCCAGATGCATGTGGCACTTTTAAAAATATGCATTCAGAGAAACCCTTCATATCTAGCATGTCTGCAGGTACGCGACTCATGAAATACTTTCTGTGCTTTCAGCCAATACACTCAAATTACAATTTATTCCTCCCATCGGTGCCATGTGTTTGTAATTGCCCCAAATGATCCTGCCTAGAAATGTGTGCTCAACATTTTTTTGACTTCTCTTGGGTGTCGAGAGAGATAAACGTGTGTATGAAATTCTGAGTGAGAAGGGCCGCACAAGATTTCATCAAACGTTTCATTTGTATACGTTCATCGGAGGAATATCTCTAATCAGATTTGAAAGGCTTGATTTAAGGATGATGAAAAAGAAAGGCTGCAGAGGGACTGCTTTGCCTTTGGCAGGATGAAATTACTGAAATTTTGAAGGCAGTGCTTTTATTTGAGTGCCTGTAACAAAGATAATTTTACAAGGTTTCCGACGTTCATTAAGTGCTGTTCAGGTGCAGCGCAGACGGGAGTTTGCAAACACAGCACAGCACACACACATGCAAGACCATGCACATATGCACACCCTGAAAGCAAAAAAAATAAAAATTGAGAAGTCAATAACAGTCTTAGAGCACAGCTGGATAAAAGTTCTCAACTAGTGGGTCCTGAGCCAGAAGGGTAATTCCAATTCAGAATGTGCTGTAATAATTCATAATTACAATATTACATTTAATTTAACTTTTGTTTGCACACTACTCTTTTGGTATGATAAAAATGTTGGAACTGTGTTAGGTCACCACTAATATAAAATCTGGATCTCAAAATAAAATTAGTTGAGAACACCTGGAATATAATCGAACAGAACAGAAAAGACAAGACTATCAAAGGTGGTATGCAGTGAACATGCCACTAAATTGTTCTAAAAACAACTAACATGTTTGAAATGCACATGTACACACATGCACGCTCGCAGGAACACACGCGTGCACGCAGACACGCGCACACACACACACACACACACACACACACACACACACACACACACACACACACACACACACACACACACACACACACACACACACACACACACACACACACACACACACACACACACACACACACACACACACACACACACACACACACACACACACACATACATACACTTACTTCTCTTTTCTCTGAACTGTGACACAGAGAATGCTGAACCTTAAAGGAAAATAAACGGGCCACTTCTCAGCTGCTTGGGCTCTTTCCCAAACTTTCACATGAGAAACAGAGGCAGGAATGCTGAGGAGCAAATCTCTCTCTTACACAAGTAGATCCTTCTCATGTGTCCAAGGCATAACATACCTTTAATCGATTCTATTTTTAGATGTTTCCTGCTTCTCTGCAGGGCAAGACGGGGGGACGTCTGATGTGTGTGTGTGTGTGTGTGTGTGTGTGTGTGTGTGTGTGTGTGTGTGTGTGTGTGTGTGTGTAACTTACAGTCAGTCACTCAGTTCCATAGAGAACAGGCTGTTGTTCTAGCCTGGGAAAAAATGCACCTATCTCGTAAAGATTTTTGGGAAGGAGTAAAAAATGTTGGCAAGTCTCTCTGTAAAAATCCCCCATTTATACAACTACGAGAACACAGATTTTAGTCATGCTGTTTCCCATGATGCATATTGAGACATGATAGTTCTATTTTCCAACACCTTTGCTCACAACTCTTGGTTTACCTCTGAATACATCAGAGATGACTGCATTGTTTCTGATTATATTGGACCCATTTAGGGTGAAATTTGCATTTTTTTCAATTTTTTGTTGTGACACTGCAAATATAATCGAACAGAATAGAAATTCAACACAAGTAATACATTATGATATATATATATATATATATATATATATATATATATATATATATATATACATTTATACACAGTTTTGTCAATCTATCTATGGATGTCTATTGTCTGTATATAGATCTATTGCACATGTAACTTTTATGGTCCTGTTTACACCTGGTATTAAGATGCGTTTTGGCTAATCGGATCACAAGTGGACAACGCTAAATACAGGTGTAAATAGAGTCTAAAACACATGTCGTGTCTCCTCACTCTTCCTGTTTCCTTCCGTGTGCTTCCCTGTGCCATTTCCCTCACCTGTCGTATAATCACTTCCCTCGTTAGTCTTATCACCTGTTCCCCATCATTCCTTGTGTATAAAAGGCCTCATGTATACATTGTCTTTTCAGTTGTTGCTAATGTTAAGACGTGATGTTGCTGTTCTCGCCAAGCTCCTGTTTTGCACAAGTGTGCTGGTTTATTTTTATTTAAAATGTATCTTTAAGTTTGTTGATATAACCTCGTCGCAGTTCCAGACACTTGGTCGTCTGAAGACCCAAAATTTGTTTTGAAGATGAAAAACTAACCAAGTGTGATGCTCTCTTACCATTCAAGATTGCTGACATATACTACCAGCTTGTTTTATCCATTAGATGGAAAGATCTGAAAAAGCCTGTACATTTTCCTTCCTACCCTCAAAGAGATCAGGATAGAAGTGGTTGAAATGTGTAAATGAGAATGTGTGTCCCTCATCTATTGGTGATCCATTCGACCAAAATGCATCTTAATACCAGCTGTAAACAGGGCCTACCTTGTGTACATATACAATACAATGAAAAAAAAACGCAGAGGTTGCAGAACAGTTGAGCAATATTTATAAAGTTTTAGTGAATATAAATAAAATATTTTGATGGAAACAGAAATGTGCCCAAGAGGATCGATCTTTAAAGGGGTTTTGTGTTGTGTGTGTGTGTGGGTGAGCTTGACAGCAGCATGAGGGTTTCCCACCAAACACACATGGCCTCTTTAAGCATTGCTTTGCTAACTAGCCTCCCAGATTTCAGGCTGTCTGATTGACATCAGAGAATCTTGGATGAGGCCAGGGCCAGTGAAGAGAAAATCCAGCAGGGTCGCCTATCCGTAGAAGCTGGCACATGCTGGCATTCCAGAGGCCGGTGTTCCCCATTTCTAGAGAGAGGAAGAGAGGCTAAACTTTGCTGCCAATGAGAATTAGCGTCCCATGAACATCATTTAAACATAGAAGAAATAAGGAGTGAGACACAAACAGAGATGGCCACAGACAAGAACAGGGTGAGAGAAGGAGAGGGTATGTGGAGACAGATAGAAAAGATAGAAAGAATAAACCAGGAGAGAGAGAGACAGAGACAGAGAAAGAGAGAGGTGTGTCTTGAGAGACGTAAGAGTTGAACTATGCTGCTCTTGGCAGAGTCGGGCCAGAGCGATGGAGCCGGAGGCGTCACGGCGCCACCTCAAAGAACGTTCCGGCGCAGCCACTCACTCGGGCGTTCACTCCCAGCACATGGCATTCATTTAGAGGAGGGGGGGGGGGCTGCCGGCGAGCACGGGCCGCTGTCTCCCCTCACAAAGCCCAGCGGTGCCTGGGCAATTAGGAGGCCGCAATTACCCGGGGTGGATCTCCTCCAGAACGTGGCCAGAAGTTACTGCGAACCCCTGCCAAAGGGCTCTGAGGGAAGTGACAGGGAGGAGAGCTGCTGTGGGCGCTCGGCACACTTGATTTACGTGAGGAAAACTTTTCGGGTTTTTGTTTGTGAAAATGAGTTTCATTTGAGCCATTTAAGTCAAAGACACAAACACATTTGAGGCCTGGCCTTAGGGTGACAAGGATAATTAAAAATGTGCGTAAGCCACATCCTCTGAGTGTTGTAGCAAATACGCGGCATGACATCCTCCCCTTTGCAACGCTTAAGAGGTCTCTGATGGGTGCATTTCCTTGCCGTAATTTTTAATGCCAAAGATTCCTCCCTATAGAAAAATAGGTTAGCATGTTCCCAATGTGGCTGGAGTTTATTCAGATGATCTTATTCTGCATGAGTCATTTATGCTATGAGGTCAGGAAGGAATGAACATGTCAAGTGCAGCTTCAGCAGGTTTGTGCTCCCTTAAAAAAGAGTTACATAGAGTTATTATGCTATTCAAAATAGTCATTGCATTACATAACAGTATAATAAAAAAAAGTGACAACTCCTAATTATTTTTATGTATTCAAAATACAGTAATGTAAAAAGAGTTCTTTTTTGTGCATGTTTGTCACATTAAAATGTTTCAGATCATCAAACAAATGTAATTATTATTCAAAGATAACACAAATAAACACAAAATGCAGTTTTTAAATTAAGGTTTTTATTATTAAGGGAAAACAAAATCCAAACCTACATGCCCCCCCTTAAAACATAACTGTGGTTTATCACACCTGAGTTCAATTTCTCTAGCCACACCCAGGCCTAATTATTGCTATACATGTTCTCAATCAAGAAATCATTTAAATAGGACCTGCCTATCAAAGTAAAGTAGACCAAAATATCTTCCTATGCGAGACATCATGCCGCGATCCAAAGAAATTCAGGAACAAATTAACTAGAAAATAATTGAGATCTATCAATCTGGCGAAGGTTATAAAGCCATTTCTAAACCTTTGAGACTCCAGCGAACCACAATGAGAGCCATTATTCATAAATTGAGCAAATATAGAAGAGTTGCGAACATTTCCAGGAGTGGCCAGCCGAACAATTACCTCAAGAGTGCAGCGACGACTCATCCAAGAGGCCACACTACAACATTCAAAGGACTGCAGGCCTCACTTGCCTCAATTAAAATCAGTGTTCATGACTCCACCTTAAGAAAGAGGCTAGGACTGCATGGCAGAGTTCCAAGAGGAAAACCACTTCTGAGCAAAAATAACATTAAGGTTTGTCTCATTTTTGCCAGAAAACATCTTGATGATCCCCAAGACCTTTGGGAAAATACTCTGTGGTCTGATGAGACAAAAGTTTCACTTTTTGGAAGGTGTGTGTCCCATTACATCGGACGTAAAAGTAACACCGCATTTCAGAAAATGAGCATCATACCAACAGTAAAATATGGTGATGGTAGTGTGATGGTCTGTGGCTGTTTTGCTGCTTCAGGACCCGAAATATTTTCTGGGATAAGTGGGACCATGGATTTTGCTGTCTGCCAAAATACTTGAAGGAGAATGTCCGGCCATCTGTTCGTGATCTCAAGCTGAAGCGAACTTGGGTTCTGCAGCAGGAAAATGATCCAAAACACCAGCTTTGGATAAGACTTTGGATATGGCCTTGTTACACTGTTTCTGGTCCTTTGTGCCACCTGTGCACTTCCTGTTTGTCACTTCCTGTCTTTAAGGTCTTTGTCACACTTCCTATCAGTCATGTCTAGTTCTGATACACTTCCTGTGGGTAAGGTCATTGCTAGTCTTCCTGCACCTATCTTGTAATCATTAGTCTTGTCAGGTGTTGTTCATTACCTCATGTATAAATACCATCTTGTGTTTTCTTGTACTTGTCGATCTTCAATGTGTCTAAGTTGTCCTGTCGCGTGTGGATGTCCTTGCCTGTTCTTGTGGCTGAACCTTCCAGAGTTTACCAAAATTCCTCCACAAAACTGTAAAAGACTCATTGCAAGTTATCGCAAACTCTTGATTGCAGTTGTTGCTGCTAAGGGTGGTCCAACCAGTTATTAGGTTTAGGGGGCAAGAGCTTTTTCACATACGGCCATATTTGTTTTCCCTTAATAATAGCAAACTTGTAGATCCCAAAATGTCAATATAAATTATTATTAGCAGTATATTCACTAGTCATATTAGCAGTGTTTAGCAGTAATTAACGAAACTAAATTAAAAGAAGCTAAATTGCAGGGTTCCCTCAAAACAACCAGTAACTGGTCCTCATGTAGTTAAAACTGTTATGAACAAGTTATTAAAGGCCTAAGCTATTCAATTACAATTAATCACTCTTTACAGAAGCAATAGTGGAAATGTTACAAACATAAGACCTTGCTACATTATTTTGACAATCATACAATGAAAATTGTATGTATGTTTGAGACATTATTTCGCTTGCTACATGAATAAGTTTCAAACAAATTACTTCAGAATTTAATATTCAGCCAACTGACAAGTCCCTCTTGACTCTCTGAGGTCAAAGCAGCAAGTCAGCAAGAGCTCAGTTCTGCATAAGTAATCGGACATTTATGTAAACATTCTGCTAATTTTTCTCCCTTTTTTGTGAAGGGAGAGAACAAGCTAAGTCTTGGTGCTTGTGCTGGACAACTTGAGTGTTTTTTTTTTTTCAAGCCACCCAATGTTTGTCAATAATCATAAATAGCTAGATCTAAAAAGACTCAAGGCTAGACAGTTTTCTAAATTAACCTTACTCTGTTCTTCTCAAAATTCTTACTGTACTGCAGAGAAACTTAAGTGAGAATATTTTGTCTTCTAATTTAAGATTTTATTGCTTTTGATCCATTGTTGTATTTTGTTATTTGTATTTTGGCACCGTAATGCCCACTTGAATTGTCATCGTTCCTGTAACTCTCTTCTAATAGTGCACATCTGTTATGTTTTTCTCTTCTTTTGATAGCATAAAAATCATTCTTTACGATCAGATTCACTGAGCAACAGTTAGTAAATAAAAGCTATATTTCAAAGGAAGATGAAGTAGGACAAAAAATGATACATTTATGATATGAATCACGGGTAGAGCACTGGAACTTCATCTCTGAAGAGTAATTGACGACAGTGGCTAGCAAAGATTTGTCTGCTCTATAAAAAATAATGAAATAAGAGATAAATACTTTGCAAATCTATATGGAACAAATCCAACAGTCATAATTCTACTTCAGCTAAAAGAAAATATTAAACACAGCACACAGAGATGCATAGATACTGCACATTAAAGTACCTGTCAACCTGACTGAGTCCAGACGAACAGTATTGGTTAGGGAATGTTGGAATTTGGTTCTGAAAGGTTACAAAGTTTCATCTTTACACGACAAGCACCTCAGCTTCACTGCAGCAAACACTGCTTGTGTGCTAAACTAGGATTGCTCGATCTTACATCGTTGGCCATTTTAATGAGATAACGACATTATAATCAGGATGTGAGAGAGACTAAAATTGAGCTGCAGGGAAAGAGAAGAGGAGAGCGAGGGACACAGATAAAGGAATAGATGGAGGAGAGGGAGGAAATGCAACATGACGAAAGAGTCTTCACGCAGACTGCGAGACGCCACGCTGGCTGCTCGGACAAATAGCCTGATCAAGTGGCGTTTGCTTGTGATGCGCTTGTCGCACACGGCCGCTGACATGATGGCATGTGATGGGTGGGTCCGTGATGATGTCAGTCATGGGGGAAACAGGTGGAGGCTGCAGTGCCTCCAGTAACCTGAGGCGAGTAATGGAGAGTGGAAAGCATGTGGCGTCGATGACAACAGAAGGGAAAATAAAAAATCGCCAATTTAATACTTTTTTTTAAAAGCAAATATTTCAAATAAAAGTCTATTTATTCTCTTGATGGCAGAACTGGGATTATGGCAGCCATTACTATAAGTCCTATCAGTCTTCAGTGTCAAAAAAATTTTTATTATCAGGGTTGAAAGCTTGAAAACAGTTCAGTATTCTTTGATTAACAGTTTTTTTACTATTTAAAATGGAATATTTAAAATTTAATATGAAATTAAATTTAATGTAGTTCACCTGAACACTAACCAGCAAAACCTTTAGTACTTTTTCCTTTTTTTATGTTATCGACATGTCACTCAGCATGCAGACATGTCCAACAGACTGCTTTCAACTCATACAGAAAGATGGAAATACACCGCATATTGAAACTGAAGAACTTTCTTTTCTACTCCCAGTTGAAACTCAGATGCTAACACAAACTAATATGAAACCCACTAAAGGAAATTGGTGGCCTACTTGAACAGTACTCATTTGCTGACAGCTAATTTAGCCACAGAAGTGTCATTTCCTCATATCTAGTCCAAGCCATTAAATTGCATCTCAAAGTACTACCATTTCATTTGTATTTTCTGTATTTATTTCCTTGAAAGGGCACTAAATCACATTCTCAAACATGTATTATTGCTTTTGCATATAATAGAGTATAAATGAAGTCTTGGCATCAGATCCGCTGAGATACGGCACATAAGCATTTGCACGGAGAGCTGCTGTCATTACATCAGATCTACTCAAATTTTCACAAAAGCTTTTCTTTGTCTGTCTCACCAGAGAGGCATTGGGTTTTATCTATAGTTGAAATCCAGAAGTTATAGACTTATAACTATGAATACAAAGAAAATCCCCAAACTATTGGACAGACAGGTGAAATCTGCCCGACTTTGTTTGAACGACATACTAATGAGATGACTTGTTTCCGTTTTATAATAAATGGATTTATTTTTTTACTGTTTTGCTAAATTAGCTGTAAAATTCAACTGTGACATTCCCATATCCTTTGTTGAACCTTTTATGGTGCTTTTACTTTTTGGCCCTTAACATCCGACATTATTGCCATTAGGTTTGTCTAGGTGGACATAACTGTTTTCTCTGAACTAAAAAAAGTCTGTTTTTGTTTCTTGTTACAAATGAGTCCGATAAAGAGATCGGTGAGATCAAAACAAATATCAGCTGCTGCGGTAGAGCTCCTTCATCAAACGTCTTGGGAGACCACCAACACTTCCCTCTTGGCTGGAATCCCTACTTATCCCATGTTTGTGTGTGTCCAGTGGACCGGTTGTTTTTCTACACAACAAACTTGAGAGCAAAAAAGGTAGAGTATGTTTTCATTAATTAAGCAAGCCAACAATCTTTCACCTGCTAAAAACATTTTTGCCCCCCTTTTCAGGCACCTCAAGCGAACTAGAGCAACTTTTAGCAAATCTGTTTCTTTTGAGGCCTCAGCGAGCTCAGCCAGCTGTACTGACAAGTCCTTTTGCCTATAAAAGTGACTGTTGACCTGGCCTGTGTCTTCTCTGAATGCGGCCTCCTCCCCTTTTGGCCTTGAGAAAGCTTTGGATATTGCTTGCCATACTGAAGCAAATAATCTGGAATTAAAAAATGGATTCCTTACTCTTTATCCCTAGCAACAAGCCTTGTGCCATCTGCTAGGCCAAAAGGGGCCACAGTCAGTGGGAATTGGGCTGTTGTGAGGCCTCTGTCACCTGTTCTTGTGTGTTCTTTTGTTCATGAGATAATGATCCCCATCAAATGTTAAGCAGTGAATAGCCATGATTTTCTTTTTCTTTTTTTTACTGCAGCCTGAATGATATTTGTTTAAAGAATTTAGTCATATTTCAACAATGTTATTTATTTGATATAATCATATGTACATATATTAAATCAACCGTTTAAAAGTTAACTAAAAAAAGTTTGGTCTCTGTAGAGAATTTCTAGAAAAAGACAGGTGTGAGATATATTGGAGCAAACTTATATACAATATATTATACACACAATTTACAGATTATTTTTTTTTAACTTGAAAACATATTATCTTTTTACTATTACTTTATACTATATATTTCTCAGCACAGTATTAATGACCATTTATAGAAATGAATTTTCAGTGTGTGATCATTAAAGTCTACTACTATTTTGGTAGCACTTTTAAATAAGGTTTAAATCCAGCAACTAACTAATGCATTGATTAGTTTACCCATTTTAAAGCTTTTATTAGTCTGTTCATTTCTACATATTATAGATTTTTACGTAGGTTTTAATTTGATCAGTCAATGTATTACGAAGAAACATACATTAACTACAAACAAAAAACAATTGTGTAAAATAGAATCAATATTACAATATTATAAATCAATATTAACCTAGTTTAATATACATTTTAAATGTTTGCAAATGGCATTCAGTGTAAATAAATCTCCTCTCAATGCGTTGAATCTTATTATAAAGTGTTGCTATTGGTCTATCAGTAACGGCTGTATGAAACTCTTTTTATATGATTCAAGAGGACCAAACAATTGTAGAATGTGCTTTCACAGTCTCATCTTACTAATAAAACACCAAAAATGAGCCATGAGATTACACTGAGGAAATATGAGTGAATGTTTACCCAGACATCTCTAGTACACTTCGAAGGATTAATCATTAAACTCTTACTGGTAGGATGTAAAGGCAGTCGGAGATGAATGGGTGAGACAGTGCCATTATCTCAGACAGCCTTAAGCCATCAGGGCGTCCCGCTCACCTGGGGGGCACCAACAGCTGCTGAGTTTCCCTTCTGCTCACTTTAGTACCACTAATCCAATGTAAAACTGCATCTGAAACCCTACTCTGGAAAATCACAGATGCCAAGATTCAGAGACAAATATTCTTTATATGTTTTTAATAAGTATGATTCAACCATGAATTTTGATATTGAAATTGATCATTTACTCACCTTGTATCATTTCAAACTTTTATGACTTTCTCTCTTGTGATGAACACAAAAGGAGAGGTTTAGCAGAATGTGCAAGCTGTTTTTTTTTTTGTTCCATTTAATGATTGTGAATTACATTATCACTGCTGTTCACTTTACCTGAGTGGGGAAAATTTTTGTATTTTATTTGTACATAGAGTTGCATTAAATAAATTCATTCAGGTAAATTTTCAGGTAAAAACTATCTCTTTTTAATGAACATTCACATTATTCAATAAACTGAATCCTGTCATTTTAGAACAATCTCATTGGCACATAAGAAAACAAAAAAATAGCTGCAGTCCAATACTTGCTTCAAATTGTCCAATGAATGAAAAACGCTAATTCTAAAGGTCATATGCATGTCATCTTATACCATCTATAATAAACAATCAACTGTTCTTGATTAATTCCATTCCTAAAGCAGATGATTAGATTTCAAATCTTAACATCAAGTCGCTCAGTTCCAAACACAGGTAGTTTATCTATACAGTAGAATATTTTGCCTTTAAGATAAAAAAAACTAAATTACACTCCAGTCTGTGATTACGCAAATCAAAGGATTTGTTTAGGCATAGATGAAATAGTGACAAGGGGCATATTGAACCCAGATGGGCCAGTGCCGCGAGTCAAGATGTGCTCATCACTGGAATCAGAGGACTACCTCCCACCAGGAGGAAACGGAGGAATGTAGTGAGATTATCTTTGTTCAGCTCAGGGGTTCTCCAGGGGGAAAAAGGGAACATGATGAATAACATGGTGAAAAGATATGTGCTCAAATGAGAATGCGGAAAAGTCTGGATGAAGAAAGAGAGACAATATCATTTGGGAGGTCAGTGGTTAAATTAGTGCTGCCACAACAGTCAGAATCCTCCAGGGAATCACCGTCTGGGTGGCTGTAATTCAGGAGGATGATCAAATTAAGGACATGCAGGACTTACTTAAGAACTCACTGCAGTAAGTACATAAAAATATAGTCAGGGTGTGCGGTAATGATGTATTTGGCTGGCATGGGACTGGAGTTCATGCTTAGAAACAGGTAAGAAATGTTAGTTCTTGGATCGCAGAGTGGTAAATCATGCACAGCCTGAAAGTCAAAGCACAACTTCATTTCTGTGCCAGAATTCAAGCGAGTTGATTAAATCTTTACTGCATGTACTTCTAAGAGCAGTAATCTGTTTGTTAAGCCCAGCGTGGCTTTTGTGTTCTTGGTTTCTATGAGTTTCTATGAGTTTAAACAGTGATGGGTTGATGGTAATTAGCAAAGCCTTGTAAATAGTTGCCAACTGTGCTACGGCCCTGTAAAATAAGATTAGAAACTTCTAAACCATACTCTGCACCATGTGAGAGAAGTCACTGCTTTTTTATTTTTATGACATATATTTGGAACAATGTATGTGTAGCAAATGACATTGCCTGGAAGGAAGAGGAAGTGTGTGGAAAGAAACTGGTCTGGTTTACTTAGGCTTTAGACTCAACCAATAAATAGAGTCAACAAATCAAAGGATTTGTAAATCAAAGGATTGATTGCATTATCACAGTCACTAGTGTTCAAATTTGGCGTCAATACTTATTGAAGTTAAAGAGGATATTTCCTTCAAAACATCCTCTTTTCAAGTGAATATCTCTGCACCTGCTAGCATACAACATGGAAGTCCTACAAAAGTGAATTGATTCATAAATCAATCAATTACTGGATAAATGGCCTGTACCTTTGTGGATATGCCATAAGAATCACAATGAAAAAAGGTTATGAATTATTAGACCTCCAATTATGACTACTGTAGAGCTACCCCTCATATTTACCAATTTGATTAAATAAATACAACTTTAAAAAAGTTTATTGCTTGCAAATAGATACAAATCAGAACTAAATATAAAAATAAAAATTCAAAGAAAAGAAAAGAAAACAAAAACAGAATCAGACAAGTGTCTGATCAAGTGTTATATATGCTATATGTTTACTTGCTACTAAAATCTTCACCCTTCAATGTTATATTTCAAAACCATTCAAGGCCTGTTTTGCAAGGTTTAGTAAAATGATATCTTTATATCTAGATGTGCAAATCTATCTGTACTTCAATAAAGGCCAGACACAGGATAATAACTACGCCCAGAGGCAAAAATATAAACAAAGAGTCTGTTTATTTGTCCTTGAACAAACTTGCCATTTTGACAAAGGGATTTTTTTAGTTACTGTCTCCTAAAAACATTACAAAACAAGTAAGAGAGCTACCCCATGTGTGTTTTGTGTTGGCATTTCATTTTTATTTTGTCAGTTTAAAACCCCAAATGTAATCGTGTGCTACAGTTATAATGCTACCTCTGTTCCTAGAACAGGGGGCAATGTGTAATTGTGTAAAGGAATGTATGACCAACTGCCATCCACAAAGACCTCCTTAATAGCGAACAGATCATCTCATATTTTTAGAATACCGTCCCAACAATGAGATTTCATCTACCCGCGAGTTGCCAAGCTTGAAATGTAAAGTCCTCTGTGTTCAATAACTGCAAAAGCCTGCATTCCACATGCAGTCCGTATGCATGCATTACCAAACTGGTAAAGATCACTACCTAAAGCATGCAATGACATTGTTGTCAGTCAAACCTTTGTGATTTTTTTTTTCTTTAACAAAAAACTTCTCATTTACTGCTTAATGTTGTTCCATTTTGGATTCATCTTTCAAGCCAAATGACAAGTACATCACAAGGTTTGCTATAATGCTATGGAAATCTTGTAATTCTGAATCTCCAGCTCTTTCCTAACCTCAGGTGCCGGGCAACTTTGAAAAACAGTTTAATCTTGAATCCTGAACAGAAGTCAGCATTTTAATGTTTATAACTCAGGCTAATTCACTTGCAAATCAAATTTTATGGCACAAGTACTGCATAAACTTTAACTAGGGCTAATTTAGAATATTTATTAATATTAAGTTACAGAGTTGTAGGCTCTTAACAAAGCCAACCTTGACATCACAGCTGGCTCCTACATTATGACAGCAGTGAAGCAACTGTGGCTGTCAGAATACAGATGATACTCATTGATTGTAATTTACCTGAGTACACATGCACAGATGGATTAATTAGTATCAAATAAAATATTCTGTTCCCTCTCTAAGACCATTAATTAATTTAATTTAATGTGCATGAGAAATGTGACTTTGCAAGCTTGTTAGATAATCACATTCATTCCAAATAAAAACTGGCTACATCAGTTTTACCATTGGTACAGGTAAGAAATGTGCATGTGCATGAGATGACCTTAAGGGCCAAACCCCCTTTGCCTTGTAATCAGTTAATCATTCCTTTTTGGCCAGCATCCCACCGTGTCTGGGGCAGGGGGGAGGATAACAGCACCCCTGCAGGCCACTGAACCAGCCTTCAAGACAGGACTTTCCACCCCAAGCAGTGCAGAGAGGATGAAGAAGCACATTGTATGATTCCCACAATGGCCACTCTGTCACCACAATCCCCACTAATTTCATTTGCCTGCGAGGTAGAACAGAAATTCCCCAAGAATTCCTGTGATGAAGAGTTGCCCCCAGTCTTGTGGACAAAAATGTGTGTGTGGGTCCGTGCATACGTGCATGTCTCTTCCTGTGTACAGATCAAGAACTGCTTGTCGTGACAACCTTCTTCTGAGAGGGGCATTTAATGTCATGCATGCTCCCAAAATGGAATCAGATCATAACTCGAACAAGAAGCCTGAAATTTGAAATGTGATGGTGAAAGTTTTCTGAGCCATTTTTGATGAACATTTATGATGACAAAAGGTAAAATTTTAAAGAGATTTTAGAGAGATCACATTTTGGAATGACATCAGAATACATAAATGAAAAAAAATTTCCTTTTTGGGTATACACATTAAACTAAATTTTCAGAATAATTGACATAAAAGTTAAAAAAAATAACACTCAAACTTGGAAGTCAAAGTACAAAAACATTCTGATGGTAAAGGATTGATTTTTTTGTTGTATTAGTGCTGTCCAAGTGACATTATTTAGAGTGATAAAAAATATTTTTTTTAATTCAATACAATGGTTTTGATACAGTGAAAACAGAATGAAACACTGGAAAAGTGAATTGTGATTGAACGGCTATAGACAATCTTTTCAACAGACCCTCATGAAAACCTAATTTGCACAAGATGGCAAAATCATACTTGGCATGTATGAATAAAACTTATTTTTTCCCTATTTCAATTATATTTAGGTTTATGACTTGGACTTTTTGTTTAGGTTTGGGTTGTAAAATTTTATATGAATTTTTACTATTTCTTATGAAAATACTTTTTTTGCCAGCCTACAAGAACGCATCCTGTGTGAAGACAAGCTTGTATATTCAATGATTGATCACAGTTGGTAGAGGTTATGTAAATTATTGTTAATGCTAAAGTCTACTGGATGATTGCTTTTAATAAACTATAATTACATTCATTCACTTTATTATTTCATTCAGCAAAAGTCATTGTTTCCTCACAGTTTTCTAATACAGAACGTCGTTCACAGCGAAGAGCGTTTCATCTGTGTTCTTAATCTTTGGCATCAGACACGAGCAAGCAGGGTCTTTGAAGCACTGCCATGACTTCAAAACCATAATCATATTCCCTACAGATCTAACTTAGTTTGAGATATTATTTATAACCATTATCCAGTGTATATTGGAGGTGAATAACCAGATTTAATGTTCTTGGAATTTTTCTCAAAATCTTGCAAAGCCCTTGTGAAATGACATGAGAGGCACTAGCTTCTTTCCTCATTCGATCTGGCTCATTAACCTATTGTGTAATTACATTTTTACCCTTTAACTTTAGAATTTCTCTTCCTGATTTTTCTAAATGACTGATTTTTACTGTGTTTGATGAGACAAATAATTTAATGTATCTGTATTTTATTCATTTTGAAAGACTCATATTTATTAGATACAACTCATTTGAAAATGCTCCATACATTTTAAACACAATCTTGGCTCCATCAATAAAATCTGTGTTCCACAGACACTACACAAACACACAACACAAAAGAGTCTTAACCTCAGAGCTCAGCTTACATTTAAACGGGTATTCTTGTTTGCAAATTCCGTGACATATTCACCATGCAGGACAAAATCAAAGGCTTTCAAGTGTTTGACGCTACTTAAAAACCCACAGGCTTCATCAGAAAATTGATCTTTTTGAGTCACGCTCAAATCAAAGATGAAATGAAGAATGGCTTTCACAAAACTGAACTTTGTTTTCAAGAAAGATTGCAGTGTATCTGGATTGTAGGCCTCTATCTCACATGCGAAGGAGCTACAACTTTCCTCAAGAGAATATTGTGCAAAAATGGGCAGGAAAGCATCACCTACATTTCCTAACTGATTCTTTTTTCATGTGTAACCATAGAAACAGTAAAATATTGACCACACATGTGTTTTAATTTATGGCTTCTGTTTTTGAGATTTTAAAAGTGGGAGCACTAAAAGACAGTTATTTGAAAAGGAATTTTTGAATATTTAGACAATTTTATGAAATAGGCACCTAGGATCAAACAGTCAACTTCTTCGCAAAATGGAACCTCATCACTTATTCACACAGCACACATTAAGATGTTGCTAAGTTTACGTCTTGATCCTCAAATGAGCAGAAAAAAATGTAAAGCACACACAAATATCTTGTAAAATAGTCAATTTTAATTAGATTCAGTTCCAAATAAAATGTAGTATATTTATAGTCAACACAGAGCCCCTGGGGGACTTCTTTAAAAAAGTGGTAGTATTCATATGTTTTTAGGATTATGCCTGTAATGTCAAACAGTCACAAATCGCTCTTTCCTTCAGACGACAACAATTGAGAATGCACACTCAGTTAATCAGTGTTACATTGAATTAGGGCAAAGTGACAAATGTGTCCCCCTTCTGAAATTCCAAACACTCCCTTAAGAAATTCATCCTGGTGCCGACTCCACTCTAAACTCGTAGTATATTGACTTTAGTACATCAGCCTTTTCACATTAGTTCAGCTAAAGCTATTGACAGAGTCAGCATTTGTCAGTAAAACTAGGTTACAATGCTGCTTTGATGAATCCTAATAATAATGGAGGTCATCAGATGGCATTTAATTTCGCTGGCCCTTCCACCTCATCATTAAACTCCTTACTGCCATTCCTAAACCGCTAAGAGTGAGAAATGTATTTTTCTTCTGGAAGATGCTGGTCATAATTGTACGGTCTAGCCTTCTCCCAGGTTTCCATGAGCTGAAGGTGGAACTACTTACAGTTGTGGTCAGCCGTGTTACCTCACACCACATGGCTGAGAGGACAACCGGGAGGATGAAGCAGACGAGGGGTGCGGTTACACCGTAACCCGTTTGCGCTGCTGCCAGGGGCCAAACCCACAGGCTGAGTGAGTGCAAATACATGGTGAATGACAGAGAAAACAAACTGAGAGAAAGAGGGTGACGCAGTATTTAGGCAGTCGGAGTGCAGAGGCTGCTTAATGAGATGTGGCGGTCAAGTGTAAACACAGCATTTACACTCTACTTGAAAAAAACAACTATACCATCCCAGATGTTTAAACAAGCTTGTTTTGGAAGTGTGACAGAAGCATGATTTTATTTAGCAGACGTTCAGGAAATTTCAGCTTTAAAGATTTGCTTTAAAAGTGCTGTGAGTGTTGAAAGCAATGTTTTGAATCAAACACTACATGGGATTTGCAATGAAAAAGTGTTTTCCAGTGACCACTGGAGGTGTGACAAAACTCAGAAAAGTTTAGCTGTATGAGTGATATTTCAGAGGTTTGCAAATATGATCCCTTATAAGGTAAGCTTTACATTTCAATGTAAAAATACTCATTAATGCATAAAAGAGCATTATAAACATATACTATAAACTTAAACCCCTGACACCCCTTGAGGACCCCTGGGGGTCCCTAGATGACAAGACAAAAACACTTGATCTATTAAATCAAAATTATTTGATGAAAACAGTGTCACAGAAGACAGTGTCATAATTACTAGTTTAATTATGTTTATGTTATGATTACGACCTCCGCGCGTCCCCTCTCTGGCCACCGGAGGGAGCTCTCACACGTATACTGACAAACACACACTACATTTCCCATGATGCCATTAACTGGACTGATTATCGCAACAGCTGCGAACCATTATATGAATATAAAAGACTCACACACATGCACTGTGATCGCGAAGTCTTGATTTGCTGCGGTTGTCATTTCTGAGCGTTATTATTCTGTCCTGTTTTTCTGTTCTCCATTCTGCTGTTTTCCCGTTATTGATTCTGTCTACCTGCCCCGACCTGTGCCTGGATTATCGCACGTGATTGTCATCTGCCTGTCATCTGCCTGTCCTGACTTCCCCGCCTTTACAACTATTCTGATTAAAGACACGCTATTGGATCTCTGCTTGTGAGTACCATCTGTTACAGTTTATAAGCATTCATCTTGACGATATTATGTATCATATTCTGCTGCACTTTTGCCTTCAGAATGGTAATTTTAGCAACATGCAATTTTTTTAGAAATCAAATATTATTTTCATGCCATACCATTTGTGATCAAATTAAGAAAAACATTGCCTTTTGTAGTTATGTAGCCCACCAATAACATTAGCCAATATAGCTGTAGGAACACCCAATTCGACCAATAAGCATCTCGGCAACCTCTAGTACTGTTTATGTAAATGCCTCTCAAAGTGCCTCTCAGTATAACACACAATACACATCATAAACCTCGTAGCATGTGCACAACTTACTCAAATGTATTTATATTTCCACAGAATCTAGGTGCGGTTAGCTGAAAAACTAATTCGAAATTAATGACATCCTCAACAAAATTATGGTAATTCAGTGAAGGCGTAATTACTGCTGACGCTGTACTGCTTTATGTTCCTAAATCTTTTAAAAGCCATGGAACTACCGTCTCAAAGTGTCTTTCATCAATTTCTGGCTAATGTGCAATTGTAAATGGAGGTGGGTCAAGTATGCACAGAATTTCTGTAGCTCATCAGCTGCTGTGAGGTGCACTGGTATGACGCCAGCTTGTTTTGGTTAGTACCTGTGTAAATCTGGGACCTCCGCCAGCCCTTCATGTTCCAGCGTTTTCCTCCCAGGCCAGCAGCTCATAAAGCTGTCAGTGCACTTGTAGTCCTGGTCACCTTTGCCACAGTTTAAGTCAGCAAATTTCCTCCATCTTGCCTCACTCGTGCACTCATCACTTTTGTACACACATGACCTCAGACATGACGTGAAACGTGCAGCTCATGAAAGCTTTCCTTCTGTAGAAGGCAGGAGATGGTGTTAAAAATGGCAAATTGCTTATAAACATGTATCCTCATAAATATGAAAAGGTTTAAATCCTAAAAATACATGGCTTCCAGCAACAGTTGCATGAATTCCGTATGTTCATTACTGACATGCTTCTGAGGATGTCAAACTAATTCCACTCAAACAATGCAACAGTTATATTTATTGTTGGAATGACTCAACTGAATGCATCTGCCACAGCAATCAGAACACTATCGCTTTTAGATTTGTACCATCTACATACTCGTTTCAGCCAGGAGTAATTCGACTGTTCTAAATGTTTCCTTCGGTATGACTTCAATGCTTATACAGTGCTTACAATGCTTATGCAGTCTTTGAGCTTTAATGGTTGTGAGATGATTTCCCAGGGGTAAACATCGTCACTAGGAGGAAAGGTGGTGTGAAACAAACAACGAAACATGTTTTTTCTATAAACAATCATCAGATTATCACATTCTTGCCATAAAAATTAACTGCCAAAACAAATATTTTGTTGAAAATGGCATTGTTTACACAGCCACTTAGAGGCAGTGTATAGAGCTAAAACATGATCAAAGATTTATACAGCCATGGCCAAAGGTTTTGAGAATGACACAAATAATAATTTTCACAAAGTCTGCTGCCTCGGTTTTTATGATGGCAATATACTCTGGAATGCTTTGAAGAGTGATCAGATGAATTGCAATTAATTGCAAAATCACTCTTAATCCCAAAAGAACAAGTACATTGCATTTCAGCCCTGCCACAAAAGGACCAGCTGACATCATATCAGCAATTATCTCATTAACACAGGTGAGAGTGTTGGCTACAACAATCTCCAACAATCACTCTTTCATTCGGATTGAGTTATAATAACATACTCAAAGCTTTAAAAGGAGCATTTTGCTTGAAGTCATTGTTCTTCCTCTGTTAACTATGGTTAGCTACAAGGAAGCATTTGCAGTCATCACTGATTTACACAAAATGGGATTCACAGGAAAGGATATTGCTGCCAGTAAGATTGCACCAAAATTAATCATTTATCTGATCATCAAGAACTTTAAGGAGAGAGGTTGAATTGTTGTGAAGAAGGCTTCAGGCCGTCCAAGAAAGTCCAGCAAGTGCCAAGACCATCTACTAAAGTTGATTCAGCTGCAGGATTGAGGCACCACCAACTGAGAGCTTGCTCAGGAATGACAGCAGGCAGGTGTGATTGCATCTGCAAGCACAGTGAGGCAAAAACTTTTTGAGGAATGCCTGATGTCAAGAAGGGCAGCAAAGAAGCCACTTCTCTCCAGGAAAATTAGGGACAGACTGATATTCTGCAAAAGCTACAGGGATTGAACTGCTAAGGACTGTGATAAAGTCATTTTCTCTGATAAATCCCCTTTCTGATTGTTTGGGGAATCCGGAAACAAAAAGTTTGTCCGGAGAAGAAAAGATGAGTACTATCATCAGCACTGAGACCATTTAGTGGGGAGCCAATGGAGTGGGCTCAATCACAATTTTGTCTTAGATCACAGCCATGAATAAATAATGGTACAAAAACAATCTCCCAACAATCCAAGAACAGTTTGGTGATGAACATGCATTTTTCAGCATGATGGAACACCTTGTCATAAGGCGAAAGTTATAACTAAGTGACTTGAGGAACAAAACATTGACATTTTTGGTCCATGGCCAGGAAACTCCACAGACCTTAATCCCATTGAGAACTTGCTGACAATCGTCAAGAAGGAGGTGTACAAGCAAAAAAATAAAATAAAAAATAAAATAAAAATACACAAATTCTGACAAACTCCAAGCATTGATAATGTAAGAAGGGGCTGCCATGACTCAGGATGTGGCCCAGAAGTTGATTGACAGCATGCTAGTCCGAATCGCAGAGGTCTTGAAAAAAAAGGGTTAACACTGCAAATGTTGACTCGTTGCATAAGTTTCATGTAACTGTAAATAAAATCCTTTTATACTTATGAAATGCTTGTAATTATACTTCAGTAAACCATAGTAACATCTGACAAAAAGATAAAAAAAACTTCAAACAGCAGACTTTTGGCCACGGCTAACAAGTGCTTTACTTTTTTCATATTTTTTAAATCAACAAACACTGCAGGTGAGTTAGGTTAATGCATTTCAGTTCAAATAGGACTTCATGCATAATGGAAAGGTCAATGGAGCTTCACTAAAACAAAGACTGCATTCAAGTATGCATACTTCCTAACCATATCCATCCCTACTGTATTCATAAATCATTTCCCAAAAATGACCAGGATGGCTTACTTCCAGCAAGATTCTAAAGTGTACAACCGATGGACATTTTACTATCCCATGAGTCCAGTGGAGAGTAGTTGTGATTAGGCATAATCGACTTTAAGCTGCACTCCCCAGCTCTATCTGTATATGACATCAAAGTACTGCGAGAGTGATTAGAGAGCAGACGGACACTGTGATGTCATATACCCAATGGAAGTGAAGCGAGGCAATTGACACTGAAGATCACAAGACAAACAATGATAATGTTATGAATGTTGTATGTGGATTAAATTCATATGCTTGTGACTAAGCATTAAAATACAGTGGTACCTCGAGATACGAAATTAATCTCTTCCGAGGCGACCTTCGTATAATGAGTTTTTCGTATCTTGGAGCACATTTTACATGTAAAATGGCTAATCCGTTCCAAGCCCTCCAAAAACACCCCATTCAATTTCATAATAAAGCTAAATTGACCTATAAACAATGAAATAACGTAAAATGTCGAAGCTTACCTTTTGAGTCAGGCTATCTCCGAAAGTGGCGGCAGAGGAGGAGGAGGACAAACGGCAGATAACGTACGTACGTACGTACACTTAACTCTACGAAAACACATACAAAATGTAAAGTTTCGGGTGCGGAGTGGCTGAGCTAAAGCACTCCAGCACGTACGTATAGAAGATGCATGATGGGAGGGATGCTTTCCAATTAGAGAGAAGGATCTCATGGCTTGGCTAGCATCAGGAACCAATGGGAGAGCAGGAGGATGGTGGCGAGTCTACTATAACTAAGATGGCGGCGTGCGGCGCGAGTTTCAATATTGTTATGGGGCGAATCTCGGACTTTCAGAAATCATTCGTATCTTGAAAACTTTTCATATGTAGAGCAGTAAAAATGTTTGACATACTACGCTCCAACCTGCCAGTGGTAGGCTTAGCACTCTACTTTTACTGCAGGCTTTACAAGCGGAGTTGCTCGGGGACCTTGATGAGGGAGAGGGCTCTATCTCCAAGCCGCTAGGGAGTCAGCCTTTTCGAGAAGTTGGCCACTCCAAGATTATGGCTCTGGCGGCTACAGGTTTTTAAAACAAAAAAAAAGATCCTGGGCCTTTTCTGCGACTTCGGCTCAAGTGGGGTGTCATCACAGGTTACCCCCTTAAGAGAACCGAGGGGTCAGACAGACACTCTCAGGCTCAGTCTCTGGCATGAGGACAGATCTGAGGACCATCCTCCTCACTAAGCTGGTTCTAGGACCTTTATTGGAGCTCTGTGTCACGACGGATGCGTCCTTTACGGGTGGGGAGTGAGCCTGAAGGGTCACTCCACCCAAACAGAGTGTTGTTACCCAGCAGTGGTGGCCAGAACCAAAGGAGGAGGGGGGTTCTCTGAGGAGTAACCCCAGCTCTGCACTATCAAGGTCACGAGTCATGTCTACGCACCTTCTATAGTGTAGGAAACCTGGTTCTAATACCCGTATTGGAGCTCCGTGTTGCGACGGATGCGGACTTTAAAGTTAGGAGTGATCCTGAGGGGTCACTCCACCCAAGAAGAGTGTCGTTATCCGCTACCCTTCCCTAAAAACTGGGGAGTGGGGCCGACGCTCTCAGGCTCAGCCCTCTTGGCATGGGGCCGGATCTGAGGACCGCCTCGTCTGTTAAGAAGGCTATGAGCAGAGGTCCTGACAGCAAGGTCTGACCTCACATTGGCAATCCTCCTCAACTGGTGCCTACAAGTTGGGTTCCTTTGGGGAGTTTCCCCCTCCTATATTTTCTAGCAGGTTCTAGTCTCTTTGCTCTTTGCATATGCTATCGACGGATGCAGCTTTACGGTTTGGGAGTGGTCCTGAGTCACTCCCTCATATGCAGCCTCAAGAGGCTGTTTCCCTTTAGTCGTGTACCTACCTGACCTAGGGGCCATCAACTTGTTGTCCATAATCCGGCAACACGGCGGTGGTCACCAATCATATGGGAGTAGGGATCCTGTCGAGGCAGGAGCTGAGGCTGGGGAAAATTGGGTAACCTCCAGACCCTCTTTTGGGCTGGATAGTAGGTTTTGGAGGCTGCCGAGGCTATGTTCGTTCCTTTCCCTGATCACCCTGCTCCCGGGAGTTCTGGAGAGAGTGACTTCTCTGTGCTTGGCCTCTGAGGGGGACATAGTTTCATAGTTTCCGGTGAGGTTGCTGAGACCATACTCCTCTCTAGAGCCCCCACCACGAGGAAACTGTACACCCCTAAGTCGTGCTGTTTCCTGTGGGACAGCTTCACTCAGGGTTCTCTCCTTCCTCCGAGAGGTTTACGTGGCTGCCTTGCTTACCACGTACCTCCGGGTGACTCGTGCTCGGTACTTGTTTCCTTCGTGGCTTGAGGCTTCTGTCCTCTCCCCCCTTGCTGATCATGGCCAGGATTCAAGAACAAGGTAATTCCAGTGCTCACACTGGACCCTTATGTCCACTAGGTCTCCATGTAGCATAGGACTGACCAGCTGTTCTTCTGGATCATGACGTCACCAACCCGCAACGATCATCCCGCGATCGATTTCACAGTGCTTCACGAGACTACATGCCAAGGCATTTCCCTAGCGTTTTTGACGCAGCATCTCATTCCCCCTCAGGGAACTCGCGACCTTTTTTGTTTGTTGTTGTTGTTGTTGTTGTTGTTTCATGAGTCTCTATGTAACACTGTCAATAGCTACAGATGTATTCCACAATTCCACATTTTACAGTGTACAAATAACAAAGCTCACAAGGGTCACGATGATGGAAATTTAGATCCCATAGCACTTCATCTACTATCTACTTCATTAGTGTGGTAATTGTTTTGACCTCGAGATTTCCCATTAGAAAGATGATCAGGCCATTAGCAGATGTCAATAGTGCTTTATGTCTTATAATTGTCGTTACTGGTTGACCTGCAATGTGCAGATTCAGATTTTACCGATGGATCATTCAAACTGCACTATGTCTACAAGTATTTTCTGAGATGTTCTGTTTTCCCAGGAAATGCAGTGTCTGAAGCAAGGGTTTTATAGTCGCTGTGATGGAAGGAAAGACAGCCCTTGTCAGGGTTCCAGATTCTGATAGCACACAAGCATTTCTATTCACAGAACATTTCAGTGGAGTCATCTGTTTTACTGGAGATTGACTTTTTGTGTGTGTGTGTCAGAAGGAAAAAAAAGGATATTTCAGTGTGATCCTAGCTGTAATGGGCTACCAAAACACATGTGTCTTTGTGTTAGCTGCCCAAATCACTTGATGAGACTGGAGGCTATTTTTCTGAGTGCACCAAAAATGTCAGATGCATTTTTACATGCTTCTGACATTGTGAAGCACCAGAAAAAGTGCCTTTCACATGCTTCTATTATCATTTAAAGTGAAATAAAGCACATTTGACATTGTATAAAATTGTCACATATTCATATGTTAAGTTACTCAAAGGTTTAGTTTATCTTGAGATGCACGCTAAGAGGCACTTTTGAATCCCGATTGTAAATTAGTTTTAAACAGACTTTAAAACTTTCTTCTGATTTGCTTCATATTTATTTAGTTCAGAAATAGTTGTATAAGTTCAAAAAACACTTTAAGATACTTTAACAAATGTCCAAAGCTAATTTCTCATTACACCTGCCATTGTCTGTAGCAGCAAAATTGAGCTTTTTGTTTTACAGATCCCAATACTGCATTTTGAAATATTTCCTCAAAAATATATTTATTTATTTGTATACATTAATTCAGCAGTTTACCCTCTTACAACAAAAAGTGCTGGTCTTATGTCAATCAAATAATCGTTTATGTCTCTTAGTGAATCTCTCACTGAACCACTTCCTTTAATAAATACATTTATTTATTATTATACTTTAATTTAAGTTAATTGGGAGTGTGCTTGTTCTATAAATAAAGATGATTTTTAAGAGATAATAATAAAGCTTTTGGATTTCTGCCTAAACCTAGCATACTTGTTTTTTTTTCCCTTGATTTACACGTTTAGATTTTTGTCTTAAATGATTTTAACTTTTTGATGGCAATGACCTCCAAATATGATAATAACCTTGTGAAGGAACACCATTCAGAAAAAAAGGCAGCTATACATTGTCATGTATTATATGAACCTGAAGAGAAACACAAAACTATGGCTGTTAACAGAAAACAAATAAACATAAATAAATGCCAAACGCTGTCTGATTATAAAGTAAATGAAGATGAACTTGTTTTCTGGGAATAACCCTTTTATTGTCACCACTCAACAGACTGAGTTATGTGGTTGTGTTTGAGGCTTTCTATAAATTAAAAACATTTAACATTAATATACACAATGATAGCAATAATGGATTACGACAGTTAAACATATTGGCAATACTACAGCACAATAAATAAGATTAATAATTCACCATACCATTATTAGCAAAAACAGAAAAAACAAACAAATTTAAGGTAGGCTGTTGCTTCTTATATTATAGGCTGTAAACTGTGATCTGACACCTTGTAAACGCTGCAAGGTAACTATGAGGGCGCATGCACATGTTTCTATTAAATAATGTTTCTATTAAGTACAGAGAAATACAGCGAAGTTTGTTTTAAAGGGAAGAGAACGTAACAGTAACAAGTGTAACTCTAGCACTGTATTAAAATAAAGATATGTGTATGAACTAGAGGGTTACAGTTACAGGGTCACGTGTTCAAGGTTTCTGGCTACTGATTGGCTGAGGCAAGTTGTTGTTGTATGCATGTGCCTCGAAATAGAGAGGAAGAGATATAATAGAGAGGTTAGAGTGATAGCAACAATAGACTTTATTAGTGTTATTTTTTGTATTAATGTATACAATATATATTTTGCAAATATTAATATTATGATCTGTCTCTTTACTCCCACAGACATCCCCTGGACCCTGGTTTTAAAAACCTCATAATTACCCTATAAGAACACTTGAAGCAACAAACAAATCTATCATAGGCTACTCTGATTATGTGTTTCTTTGCTTCTCTACTTTAACCGTATGATTCCCTAAAAAAAAAAAAAATTAACCCAAAAAATTAACTAACCCATCCTATCAGATTCGAACATTCAACAGCCTTGTATTTATATATACCTTTCATGAGTTTTAAATCCTGTTGTGTGGCCACATAGCTGAAGAGTGAGATGAAGACTGAAAAGCCTGTGTGGATAACTGGAGTGATGGAAGGTGTGAGCGAAGTGGAGAAAAATGAGGTAAAGAACAGGACTATACAGAGTGACAGCTGGAATCACATCAATAAAGTTAACTAGACGAGAGGAGCTTGGCAAGGTAGCTCAGCTAGTGAGACAGTGAGGAGTTGCTTTAACACTTCAGTCAGGTCACTGCTCATAGAGACACTCCGTGGTGAATGGCTGCAGGCTGTGTTGATGGTATAGTAGTTAGAAAGTGTTAAAATATGAGCTCTTGACAGAAAGTTCTGTTAGCAAGGTTATGAAGAAAATCAGAGGGAGAGACAGAACATTAATAAATATCTCTAATGTTGCCAATAATTATCTTTAAACAGTAGGATATTAGGAAAATACAATGCCCAAAATATTTGGACACTTGTAGGTTGCAGTGTTTGTATGACACTGCATTAATATCAAACCAAATGGAAAATATTTTAAAGAAAGGTAGCTTAAGCAACATAAAAAAAAAAAAAATCATGACAAAGTTGTGTTTTTAACGAATAAACAATTGATATACTGCTGAATATATTTATACTATGGTCTGTCTGAATACTCTATTCTGATTGGCTAGAAAATGTGCATTGAAACAGTTTAATGTGTAGGTAGATCAAAATCAGCTTAATCGCTGTTCCATATTTAGCAGAAAACACTTGGTTTTCTATATTTGATATAAAGCAATACAAACAAAAATATCCAAACATTTTAAGGCCACTTTATAACTATTAAAATGTAGAGAACATAATAATTGCACAAAACACAAATAAAAAAACAAACAAACATAATATTATGAAATTATTTTATGATAAATTATCACACTCTGTTCTGGTAGGGTGTTCAGTGCAATCATTAACCATCACATTTCCTCATTCAGCAAACCACACCTGGTGAAACAACCTGATGTTGTCATCACTTCTATGTGGTCAACACTGGTGCAACATCCTTTTGACCACATAAAACATGAAGTGTTAAATGGATAGTTCTCACAAGAAATGAAAATACTTTCATCAATCATTCTCTGTTGAGAATGTCTTGTGTGTTAACCGTGAACATATACTGGATTTATAGTGTAGGAGTTCAGTGTATGTTTGACGATACACTAACCTTGCCCCTGTTTTATCGTGTTTACTTCCTGATTCTCTATGTGCTGTCCTGTTGTAATCATCCTCACCTGTCCCCATCATCATCACCATGTTCAGCCGTGTCTCATTGTTTGATCATTCACTGTGCATATGTACCCTGTACTGTTCCTCTCAGTCTTAGTCTGTTATCGCCAATGGACCACAAGTGTAATGTTGTGTATGGTCCCTTCAACCTGAGTTGCGTCATTAAAGATGGATTATGTTAATGTTCCTTGTCATTGTACCTTCATCCTAACACAACCTTGACACTCAATGTCTTTATGAACTCTTTGAAGTGATAAAGTGGAAGTTGCATAGCTGTAAACAGAGTGACAGAAAAGCTTACGTTTTATGATCTTCATTTGTGTTCTGAAGATAAACAATATTCTTATGGGTTTGGAAAGACATGAAGGTGAGTAAATAATGACAGAATTTTTATTTTGTGTTTTTTTTTTTAAATAACCCTTTTAGAATTGCACAGTGCTTTTGCTTGTGTTTTGGAGCAGTCCTAAGAAATATTTGCTTTCAGCTTCTATATCTTCAAGAGTGGCAGGTGCAATACACAACCAGGAAGGTTTGACAAACTTTCTCACATTTACTCTTTTATGATGAAATGTCATGTGGGACAGTTGTGCTCCCCATGATACTTTATGACCTTTTGTGTGTGTGTGTGTGTGTGTGTGTGTGTGTGTGTGTGTGTTTATGGTTTGAGAGATGTGCTATTTGGTGAAAACTGGGTGGGTGGTTATTTTTCTGTTATACACTTACACTACACACAATAAAGCACTTGTATTCGAGTCTAAAAGTACATACAACAGGATGTTTGTCCTTTTGTTTGTTTTCTCATTTCAATAGTTTATTATCTAATTTGAATGCCTTGCCTTGGAAATTCCCTTTTCAAGCATCTACTGGAGATGGATATTCTTTGTGATCCTAGCTCTGAATTTGTGACTGTTTAATAATAAAACAAAATTATTTTAAAAAATGTTATGTTATCTATATTATACACTCACCTAAAGGATTATTAGGAACACCTGTTCATTTTCTCATTAATGCAATTATCTAATCAACCAATCACATGGCAGTTGCTTCAATGTATTTAGGGGTTGGTCCTGGTCAAGACAATCTCCTGAACTCCAAACTGAATGTCAGAATGGGAAAGAAAGGTGATTTAAGCCATTTTGAGTGTGGCATGGTTGTTGGTGCCAGACGTGCCGGTCTGAGTATTTCATAATCTGCTCAGTTACTGGGGTTTTCATGCACAACCATTTCTAGGGTTTACAGAGAATGGTATGAAAAGGGAAACACATCCAGTATGCTGCAGTCCTTTGGGGCGAAAATGCCTTGTTGATGCTAGAGGTCAGAGGAGAATGGGCCGACTGATTCAAGCTGATAGAAGAGCAACTTTGACTGAAATAACCACTTGTTACAACCGAGGTATACAGCAAAGCATTTTTGAAGCCACAACATGCACAACCTTGAGGCAGATGGGCTACAACAGCAGAAGACCCCACCGGGTACCACTCATCTCCACTACAAATAGGAAAAAGAGGCTACAATTTGCAGAAGCTCACCAAAATTGGACAGTTGAAAATTGGGAAAACTTTGCCTGGTCTGATGAGTTTCGATTTCTATTGAGAAATTCAGATGGTAGAGTCAGAATTTGACGTAAACCGAATGAGAACGTGGATCCATCATGCCTTGTTACCACTGTGCAGGCTGGTGGTGGTGGTGAAATGGTGTAGGGGATGTTTTCTTGGTACACTTTAGGCGTTTAAATGCCACGTCCTACCTGAGCATTGTTTCTGACCATGTCCATCTCTTTATGACCACCATGTACCCATCCTCTGATGGCTACTTCCAGCAGGATAATGCACCATATCACAAAGCTTGAATCATTTCAAATTGGTTTCTTTAACATGACAATGAGTTCACTGTACTGAAATGGCCTCCACAGTCACCGGATCTCAACCCAATAGTACATCTTTGGGATGTGGTGAAGCAGGAGCTTCGTGCCCTGGATGTGCATCCCAAAAATCTCCATCAACCGCAAGATGCTTTCCTGTCAGTATAGGCCAACATTTCAGAGCCTTATTGAATCATTGCCACGCAGAATTAAGTCAGTTCTGAAGGGGAAAGGGGGTCAAACACAGTATTAGTATGGTGCTCCTAATAATCCTTTAGGTGAGTGTAGGTGTGTGTATGTATATATGTATATATAAAATAAATAATATTAGGGTCTGATATCTCTGGAAACCTGTTTCTGCCCCAGAGTAGAGAAGGAAAAAAGAACTTCCTCATATTTTTGAGCCAAGTGGATTTTGAATGCTACAACCAAAATAGCAAAGATGTTGACTTTTGGTGAATTTGGCCAAACAGAATTTATGTAGATTTGCCTGTGCAGAAATATTTTTAAATGGTGACCAGGAAAATATTAATGAAGTTGGGTCTGTATACATTGTAGTAATTATTATAGTGTTTTAGTATAAGTTTTATTACAAATAATAATATATATTATTATATGTGGAGTTCAGTGGCATGCATTGAGACTGGAGGAGTCACAGCACACCCACTTTTTGTTTGCCGCGTTATTTCCCAGAACCTGCTCTTGACGCTAAAGATGCACAAATGCCAGCTCCCTCCAAACCACAATGCTAATTGTGAGCATGGTTTTTATTTATTTCATTGTTGTTATTTCCGGTTTTGTTTAATCAGGCACTCCCTCTATCAGACTGTTTCCCTCCTACTATTGATGTTATTGATTGTTTCACACTCTTCCATAACACACATCTCAAACAGGGATGAAAGTTCCTGCAGGCAAGATTAAAAGGATCGCTTGATTTGACATGCTGGAGAAACACCTATGAAACAAAGAATTTATGATGGCTACTTCCTCCTTGTTACTTTCATCTCACAAAAGAAAACATCAGTAATAGTTTCCCTTTCCGACCACTCGGTGACTATTCACCCGGGCTCCTGGACTGATGTGGACTTTCCAGACACAAAAGACACTCCTGGCGTGCAGTCAAGGCACCTCCCTCCATGTACAGTTTTCATAGCCATAATTGTTACTTTAAATATGCTTTCTCTGAGTGAAGGGAAATGGCTCAACTATTACTGTCAGTGTTTTTCTTTTTGATGTGTTTCATTGCTGTAAATCAGGGGGTGGTTTCACATTCCATCCTTGTGTTTTTAGACAGGAAATGTAACAGACAAGAGAAGAGAGGCTAGTCTGAGCTGTGTTGTGTAAACACGTTATTTACCTTTTATAAAAACATGCTTTTGTCTTTAATTAAGAGCAAGTATACCGTACTCTAGAGACACTGATCCACATTGCAATACGTTCTTATGCATTCATTGTTTAGTTTTTTAAGCACAGACGCAGACATTTGTAATTTTTTAAATGTTAGATTTATATTTCAGATTAGAAGCTGTTCTTTTTAAATGCTTTTATTATCAAGGAATGCTTAAACGTGTATTGTGGTTTTCAACCTAGAAAATAAGAAATGTAGAAAATAGAAAATCAGCATATTAGAATTAATTCTAAATGATCATGTGACACTGAAGACAATGAAGTAAAGGCTGCTGAAAAATCAGGAATAGTAAATAAAGTTAATTAAACTTGTATTTTTATTTTACTTTAGGTTTGCTAAAAAAATGCAGCCTTGGTGACCAAAAGATAAAAAATAAAAAAAATGTTACTGACCGCAAACTTTTGAACGGTGGTGTACCTTCTCTTTCAAAACAGTTCCTACCCATTTAAAACAATAGATTCTTATTTTACCCTTCAAAACTATTCTCCATGTCTCTACAGTCCTTTCCTTCCCAAACCAATGTACTAAATCAAAAATGTCATTCTTTGCTCTGGGCGTGTGTGCTCCGTATAACTCCATTAGCCACCAGTGGTGACAGTGTCTCTCGTATGGGAAGAAGAATAACATGAAGAATTTTTTTCGGCATTCACGCATGGCCATGAAAACCGCTGCTCCAGGGCTCTGTCCCAATCTAAACACATTTTGTCATAACTGAAAGCCTCTACCTTTTCTGCAGATACATGGTGTAGCGTTTCCAAACTGTGGCTGAACGCTCTGTCAACATTGTCTGTTATAACAAGAGACTACGGTGGGAGGTTAGGGAGCTGTGTACTCAGGCAAGGCTCGGTTTCCCCCTCACTAAAGGCTCTGGCCGTGAGTGATGAGTACCCAGTCAGACATACCAGACGCTTCATCTTTGATTTGTTGTCCCAGCAACCTGGCACCTCCAAGCCAACACACCAGACTCCTTTTTTTGATCCCCTCCACCGACAAAAACCATAATCATTTGACGAGCTGCTGTTCCCAACATTCCCCAAACCCTGCCATTATACACCCTCTCTGCTGTGCCAGCCATCTGAAATCTAGAGATTTCCATTTTTACTTCTTCTTTTGGAGAAATGAAAGAAGTTTCCAAAAGAATTCAGCAATAAAAATGTAAAAAAAAAAAAAAAAAAAAATGAGGAATAGGTGCAATTGCATGCACACACACATACACACACACACACACACACACACACACAAAATGCAGAATTGTCACCATGCCCTTCAAAACAGATTTCCATGTCCATCAATAATGACAAAATGTATTTTTATATAAAACATGTACATAATAATATTTATTATTGATATTATCTATTTCTTTAAAGCCATTGTGGCATCTTGACAAAATGCTGTTATCTCTGTTTTATTTTTAATTATTGACAAGTTCCCTTTTTTCAGAACAATGAAATTACAGAGAATGTTGACAGTGAAGTTTCCATGTCACAAATGTCAAAAGGTAGGTTCAAAGGAGTAAAATCTGTTCTTTTCTTTTTGGTATTGTCTTATTTTTATCTTGTAAATTGGATAAACCCCAAATAAGCCAAATGAACTTGAAACTGTCTGAAGCCAATTTGGCTGATCAGTTTGATTAATAATCTAACAATTGTTACACTTTTTCATGTGTTTAAGTATTGTATTTTTCTAGCGAAAACAGTAATTGCTCCTGGAGGCATCATATTTTCTCATATTAGAGGTAAGTCAGTTGCACTTTTTAATAGTAAACCTTGTGCAACCCTTGTTTTTTCAGTGTAACCTTACAAATTTCTTATGTGTTGTAAGTGTCTTATAAACTTCAGAGCTTCTAGTATAGGTTATCCTTACACTCAAACAGGCAATGAAGTGACAATAAAAAAGATCTTTACAGGATCAAATCCAAGAACAACAAGAGGTTGACAACACAACCCTGACATGACGCCCCAAGACCAACTTAGATTTCTAGACAAACACATATCCAGTATGCTGTTCTCTAAAAGAGTGGCACAACTATTGTTCAACAAACATTTTTACTCATGATGTGTGTGCATTCCGAAACGCAGTGTCAGAAGTTTCACATTTTAAAACAATACCCTCCATTTGCATATTACTCACTCCTTTGGGTTTTTTTTCCATCTGTTTCTTTGTGCCCATTGTGTTTGGTGTCAAAACAGAGACTTGTGTTATTATGTTTCATTACAAACCTGTAACCTAGGGCATTCTATCATTCAGATATGTATCATTATGCCAACATTCTATGCTTCTAAAACTCAAATAAGCTATAGATGTCCATGGCGCCACGTCACGGAGTGAAATTTCATTGCTGTAATGAAATGAGCTGGGTCAACAGAAGACGACTCCTGCTTCAATATGAGCATTAATTTTTTTTTTTTTTTGGTTTTTGAAATTGGCCAGGCAGTTCCAGACACAAACACATTTGTAGCTGGGCCCGATGACAGAAGTAGCTGTGGCTTCCAGCTGTGTGTTAACACAATAGCCTTAACACTTTGGCCGGATTCTGGATGGGTCCCTAGAGAACAGCTCTGCTTTTTAAAGGTAAGTAATATGTTTCCAGAAAATCAACCATAAAGGGGTCCCTTTTCCCTCCCATTGAAGCCGCCCTTGCCGTTGTGAATTGCGGAACTAGTTTACTTTGGCTCATTTTGTGGGGTTTACAGTTAAAATGAAACACCTGACCCAGTATGACTGGTAATGTGACTCTAGTTTAGGCCAGGGACACTGATATCAGTTTTGCTGAGGTTGTGGATTTGCTGTGCTTGTTGCAGCTCATATCAAAAGATCATTCCATTGCAAATGTAGTGTACTGTACTGTACCGTAGTGAAGTGTACTGTAAGTATAAAAGTGTAGGGAAATTCTGGACCTGGTGTAGTCATCATTTTGATTAGTCATTTATGCTAATTTTGAAGTAAATGTAAGATTATTATAAAAAAAAAAAATTATATCTAAAATATTTAATTAAATGTATCCTAAATAAACCTGATCATAAATATGACCATAAAAGCATATGTTAAAATATAAATCTGTTATTATAATCATATATCTTTAATTATATTAATTATATTTTTCAATATTACAGTTTTTTAAGCAACTATCTTTTTGATATATTTGAAAATATTTACAAATGATAAATAAATGTGAACTACAGGAGCAGTCTGTCTGTGTCCCAGGTTTCACAAAGATGAATGCTGTTTGTAGGAACATGGCAGAGGACAAGAGACATTTGAAGGGCTATCTTAAGTGGTGATAGGGAGGCGGAGCTTCCAGGAAGATGGACATAAACCAAAGTAGTGCTGACAGCATTAACTTGACCTGCCTCAGCATCCTAGTCTTAAGGTTTGTTCCAAGCTGAAGTAAATCATAACACACATACAAGACATACGCTACTACAGAAATATCCACCAAGCAAACAGCTTTGCTGTAATGTTGAAGATTGCTGTAAATTTGACAGTGATTGTTGCTCTAAATTGGACAGTGAAACACTTCCTTTTTTATTTTTGCACTTAAATTCTGAAGACTTTTGTTTCCTTTGAGTGCTGAAATTTAACCCAGAAAACTTTATTGAGTGCCTCACTCTAATCCAACATCTATAAATGCTACATTTTTGTGGTTGCACCAGAAAACCACAATTTATAAAATTAGTCGAATTATGGAATATTAAGTATTTGTCAACTTACTCAACTAAATCTCAGACTGCCAGTGACCAAAGTTCTGACCTGAAGCAAGAAAAAGTGTGTAGTTACTTTATTAGCACAGTTAATAAAACTTGTATCCCAAGATCAAGTCCAATATAGGAATAGGATTTTTAGACTTTACAATTTAGGTCTATTCATCATTTTGCTTAGAAGTCTTGATTATTTTGATTGAATCTTCATAACCCATGGTTGCTAGAACATATTTATTATTTATTTGTGTGATCAACAAAAAAATAAAATAACAACATGAGGGTACAAAAATATATTTTTTAAATATTTATAATAGAATATTTCTACACAGAAAGGATACATTGAATTAATGAAATTTATAATCTAAAATATATATTTTTTTATTTTAAATAAAGGTTGTTCTTCTGAACGTTCATCAAATAATCCTAAAACAAATGCATCACAATTTTTAAACAGTTTTTTTATTTTAAACATTAAAAATATTAAACTACACAACTGTTTTATAACAGTCTAATCAACTTTACATATTGATAAATATAAGGCATGTTTATTGACCACCAAAATGGCATATTAGAATGATTTCTGATGGATCACGTGACACTGAAGACTAGACAAATGACTGATAAACATTCAGCTTTGCCATCACAGCAATAAATTACATTTTAAAACATATTAAAATAGAACAGTTGTTTTAAATTGGTTTAATATTTCACAGTATTACTGTTTTTACTATTTATTTTGTTGTATCAAATAAATATATCCTTGGTGAGCACAAGAGACTTTCAGAGTGGTTTTGAAACTTTTGAAACCCAAACTTTTGAATGGTAGTGTATAATAATGAAATTTAGTTATGATTTGTTTTTTATTTTACTGGACCTAAGAGGTTTGTACATGTTCCTCTAGAAATACAGTATGTAGTGTATTACAAAGTCCTCTGAATATTTTGGAAGAACAAATTTCCTTGACAAGCGATTAGGGAAGAATTCAAAGTGAATTATAATAGATAAAATATTTTTTTACTGTTTTTTTTACTGTTTTAAGTAAGCATGAAGGGAAATCAGATAATCACAGATGAAAGACAGGAAGACTGAAGCACCCATAAATAAATTGCCTATGAAGCCAACCAACAGTTTAACTTCACACATAATATTTTGAGGGGTTTTGTTTCGTGACAGTGAAGCATTTAATAAAAAAAAAGATTATTTAGGAGCATTGCTGTAAACTGAACATTACTAGCTTATCACTTCTAACCTCTTCCCATGGTGCTCTGAGCCAGCAGCTATGGCTCTGGTCAGTTTCAAGTCCATAACTACATTCTATCTTTTCTCTTCCCTCTCACTCTCCCTCACTCCCTTCAGCAGTCCCTGATAACGTGACATCCTGTTTAACTCGGTCAAACTCCTCTCCGACAGACTAACCTGATGTTGTGATAGAAATAGTGTCTTATTCTTCTGTCTGCCCGACAGCGCTGTGAAACGCTCATTCATTCCCGCTTTCGTCCTCCTACACACTCCCTCGCTTATCATCTCTGCTGCTAAATCTACCTGACAGGCCCCTCACAGGTAAACTTAATCCTCTCTGTCGCCTCTCTCGCTGTCTTTTTCTCTCTTTCTCTTTCTCTCTCCCTCTCTCTCTCACTCTCTCTGTGTCTGTAGTGCTTCACACAACAGCGGGTGAGATCAAACATCCATCCTCTCCTTGTTGGTGTAGTCAGTGTGCTGACATTTCATCAAGGCAGTATCTTCTTTTCTGTTTTGTTGTTTTTCTAATCGTTATGACAGGTTTTTTCCACTCTTAGATATATTTACAGTTAATACATGAACATGACAACTGAATAAACAGATAAAGGGCCCAATGTACAGTTTTTGCAGTGGTGAAAGAATAGTACAAAATGTAAGACCAGTTAAAGCATCCCCTGTTTTAAAGCCTTAACGTGTCGAGACGTCTTAAGAAGGAACAGAGGCACATTGTATATCAACATAAAACTTAATGTAGAAAATAAAAGCATTAATCTATTTTATAAGTATGGGTAGTATCTATATGTGGTTACTTTACCACAGTACATTTTGCTATTCATTACCCATAATGCGATTCTACTGAAGTCAATAAGTCACATTAGGAAGATATCATTGCAGCAGGGAGTGGAGTAGGCTGTGTCTCTTTTTATTTTTGACATCATCTACGCCAGGGGTCTTTTTAGCTGATTCAGGTGTATTTAATTGGGGTTGGAGCTAAGCTTTGGAGGACAGTGGCCCCCCTAGAGCAGGTTTGGACACCTCTGCTCTTTGCCAATGAGAAATGTGATAGAAGACATCCAAAATTAGAATAAGGCAACTATAACATAGAACTATAGAAATGCAATGTTCAGTGTTTCATTGCTTCTCTTGTGCCTTAGCACATGGCTCTGTCTTTGTTTGTGTTGTCCATGTGCTCCATTATCCCGCTTTGTCATTTCCTGTTACCACACCCCCTGGTTTAGTCCTTGTCGAGTACTTGATTGTTTGATTGCGTTCACCTGATTCTCATTTGCTTCTGCCCTTATACTGTGCTTCTTTCCCTCATGTCTTTTCTGGTTTGTTGTGTGTCTCTTGTGGAATGGGCTTGCTCACTTACCAGTAGCTACACTTAATCTCGTTCTAGTCCTGAATTTTGTTCAGTTTCTAGTCCCAGTGTTTCCTTGTACTTAGTTTGTTTTGTTGGTTTATCTAGTATTGTTATATTTAGTTGTTGCTCCAGTGCATTCCAGTCTTTTCATATTTCCATCTTTAGTATCTAGGTTTAGCTCCCTTCAAGCTTGTTCTTTTGTTTTATCTTCTGTTTGCGAGCTCTAATCACTTAATTTGTAGTTCGCTTTAATTTTTTTCTTTAGTCATTATTTTCATCAGGTCAATTTCAGGTTCATTGCCTAATTTTTTATCTTCTCTAATGCCTTGCTTTGTGGTCTCTTTCATTTTGTCTTGTCTGTTCCGGCCCTGCACCCTGATATTCACTAGCCACTGATTCTCAAAGGCTGGCAGCAAGACTAGTGCAGCTGTTTAGCAAGCCTATGGTTCTGGGAGCGACACTAGGTCCCTGTCTGAGCTCTACAAGAAATTGCAGGTCAGATGTGCTCCTGCTTAATCTCTCCATTGGTGCTGCCTGTACTCTTCTGTCCGTTGTTACCCAGGAATGCTCTCATTGGCCGTCCTCCCTGCCTATCACTGTGTTGTCTGCTCTGCCCTATGGTTGAACTGTTTCACTGCCCTTGTTGTGTCCTGTCTACCGTCTACTCAATAAAACTCCATCATAGCTCATTCTGCTTCTAGGTCCTCTCCCTCTTGCAGATCCGTGGCAATGTATTATTCTTTTTTACATTTCTAAATGTTCCTTTCTCAAAAGATTGTGTAATTGCAAACACTCTGGGCACTATAGTCATGCGACTATAATTGCATGGAAAATTGAGAGGCTGCACAGCATAAACCATTTTTAATTTTAGTTTTTTTTTTTTTCTTAAAATGAGACTTATGACTTGATTTATTAGCTTTATAAATGTATTTACATTTTATGAACCCCTTACAAACCATAAGGTTGTGTAATGTTTAATGCACTTTGCCAACAACAAAATGTAATTCTTCTTTTTTTTATCAATATAGTTTACTCTTTTCACATTAATGTTTTAAACAAGCTAGGTCAAAAGTAATCAAAGTTGTCAGTTTATGTTTCCTAAAGTTTTCAATGTAATAGATTACTAAATACAAGCTTACTTTAAGAATTTATGAATAATCTTTGGCCAAGTAGGTTTACTTTGACCAACCTGTATTACCAAAATGTTGATTTTTGGACCTGGATAAGTTTTCTTAATTAATTAAATGTACTTTCACACTTTCAAAAACTAAGCAGTTGGAAATGATGGATCCTTTCTAAATGTACAGTAATGTGGCAAATATTATTCACAGCTTGCTAGATTACATGGGGTGATGCATTTTAACCATTGACACATCTTACCCCTTCCTCCTATTTATCAGAATCTGTTTTATGTGTGTGTGTGTGTGTGTGGAAACCTTTGGAGATCAAGAAAAGAGTCTGTGTAAGAAACATCAGTTTAGCCTGGTGAACTCTCTGATCCAGCAATCTTTGTTTGATTATCATAGCTGAACGCACTTCCGTTGTGAGCAGGCCGCCGATAATGAACCTCATACCTCGCCTTGTTCAGCACACGCACAACACAAGTGAGGTGTTGACAGTGAATGTACATAAAGAAATAGTTCAGACACTTTCTTTCACACAAACACACAGAGATGGTATGATGGGGTGAAGGTAACCACGTACAACACACTCTCTGAGTGTTGCGGAGGAGGTGATGACGGCCGTGACAGCCGTGTGTACAGTAATCAGAGGCTGGTCACTTCCTGCAGACTTCCCTCTTCAGCCCACCAGGCTTCACCTCGCCGCTTCCCCCAGAAGATTAGTTCTGCTGTTTCCTGAACACCGATTAAGGGTCCAACACAGGGCTGAAGCTCACTGAAGGTTGTACACTTCTTACAGGGTCATACATTGGCACACGTGGCACATAAAGAAGGAAAGGAAGGAGTATGTGACATGAATTCAGAGGGCAAGCCACCTTTGAATTGCTTGTTTATTTTCAGATGCATTTTGTTTGTGGCCTTTGTGTTTGCACTTCATATTTATGAACTATTGGTTTTGCTGAGGCCGTTTCAAACCCAAGTACTTAAAGTGAGTGATTGGGTTATTTTCAAATGAGTTTACCTTTTGCCACGTGTTATTATTCAGGAGGCTAGCTATAAACATGTCATATTTAACTAACATTCTCAGCAGAATTTTTATCAAACTGTTGCTCTACCATCATAGTGGTTGTACTGGTAGGGAAAACAAACTGTAAATAGCTATATTATAGCTATAAAATATTAAAATGTGTTGTTTTTTTTCATTAAAGAAATTCACTGATATTCTCTCTATTTCAAAATAAAACAAAAATAGATTGTGCTAAAATATTTAGAATAATGTATGTTGGATAATTTAGAATTCGATTTTAAGAAAAAAAACAAAAAAAAAACATTACCAGGCTGGTTTGAGCTATTGTGATGAAAATAATTTACACAAATAAGATATGAGGATATGCTTCAATGGTAATTCCATTGTGCTTTGGCATGGCAGACCAAATCAAAGGTCGTCATGGCCCAAATTTGTCTGTTTTAGGCATCTCTGGTTTACACTAATATCCACTAATGACCTCGTAACACTGTAAAATACAACACACACCATTGTTGTGTTGTGAATGGTGGTATAGTTTATTCTGCTTTATATTTCAAGAAGCTTTTATATTTCAACCTGCACAGAGTGACCTTGAAGGGCTGGTTCAACCAAAAATGAAACTTATGCCATGTTTTACTCATGCTGTATGTATTCTGTTCAACACAAAATATGTTTTGAAAGATGTGGTCCATAAAACAACACTGTACCCCATTGACTTCCATTGTACAGAAGAAAAAAGCACATTATCTTAGACATTCTTCACAATATCTTCTTTTGTTGTGAGTAAATGATGACCAAATTTTAATTTTTAGGTGACGTAGCCCTGTAATTAACAACAACTAAATCTGGAAATAATCAAGCTTGTATTAATATATCGATCACAGGTGCTCACTGTCTCAGTGGTCCTTGGAAATATGTGAACTTTATAAATGTTCGGAAGGACAAATGACTTTCCACACTCTTTTAGTACATCTGGAGAGTGCAGATTTCCTGTATCATTCTTCTCTTGAGCTCAGGGACACTGTGCATCAGCGCTGTCCACACACACACATGCTCCAACCTACAGTTCCTATGTCCTTTGTCAGACTTGTCAAGACACTTGAGTATCCGGCCTTCTTTATCGGCAAACCTGAGGGCAGCTATGACAGGCCTGAGGAAACACCAGAGACCAGCTCAAGAGTAAATTTAGCCCTGACCTGACAGCCTGTCTCTTTGTCTGCCTGACAGGAGCTCGACACATCACTCTGGCCACCATTGATTACAATTCCGAGCTCATTGTGGCTTCTGTGTCACTTCAAGTGATATTACTTGAATATTTCCTCTCCCAACTGTCTTTACCTCTGTCCTTTAACTGACAACAACATGAACTCAACTTCATTAGCACAGGTTTATCAGTCACGCCAGAGGCACATTTGTTGTCTGGTTTGTAATTATTTACCAGTTCATCATAAAAGAGAAATTGCTTTCAAATAAGCATTTGAAATAAATGGTGAATTAAAAAAAGTTCTCACCCTATTCATAATGGGTTCCTTTGAGGTTTTTATTGCAACAGTAACTTTTATTTCAATACATTTTTTTTAAAGATGGTTCAGAGTGCAAATTGAGAGTCGTGTTCTTCTTTTTCACTTTTGTAATGAACACTAGAGTTTTGTTATGTGTTGTCACATTGCAAAATATGAAAGCAAAACTAATATACATTATTTTACTTGTACAGTAAATGTGGAGAAAAGAGAAAAGTTGATAATATGAATTTATTGGTAACCGAGTAATAAGCACAAGAAAAGAGATTAAGACAAAATGTATTAATTCTATCTAATCGTTTCTTTTAGAAATTTCGATTACTCCCTGACATCTATTTTTTTTTATTCTAGGATGACACAGTGATTATCAAGAAAAATAAAACAGATGTAGCTAGTTGGCATGAAAAGTTGCTTACCCCTGCTCAAGCCCATGGACATTTCAAAGCAATTCAAATTAAGATTTTTTTTTAAAGAGTTGTTTATTTTCCAGTAAGAGGTTCATTACCTTTTCCACATAATCGTGACCTATTCCGCGCACTTTAGTTCGTTTACCTCTGCTCAAGAACTGTCGCGACAGGTCACGTATTTCATCTACGTATACTTCCTGCTGTTTTGCACAATTCTCTTTTCTCTTTACATAGCTTATTATACTCCCCCCCCCCCCCCCCCCCCCCTTATCTTAAAGTAGTTAGTTTATTAATATAATAAAAATAAAATCTTTTTTGATTTTCTGTTATCTAATTTCTTAAACAATCTAACCCGTTTACATCTCTTGCAGTACTGCTATACATAAAACACTTTTAACTTTGAAGCTGAACTTGGCAGACTGCTGATGTGTTCTTGACAAAGACATCTGCTGCTGGTGTGGCTCCTCCTCATTTTACTGTACTTGTTTTTCAGAATGAAGAGGCCAACAATCTTCTTTTCAGAACAATGATGAGCAGAACCAGTTTTGGCTCACTGAGGTGAACACTCCAATCTCACTAATGGATGGCATTATACCAATAAAAGATGATTTATTAATTAATTAATCAGACACTGGTTTACATTGTCATATCTACTTTATTTCCATGACATAAATAACATTGATAACAGATTATCAAATTAAAACCGAGTTATGTAGATCTTGAAATAATTATGTAGAAGCAATTATCTAATTTCGGTAACACTACTTTAAGCCTTTATGTATATAATCCTTATAAAGCTATTCATGTTGTATGTTAAAATGAGTTATCTATTTTCATAAATGATTGTAACCTAAGTTAAAATGCATTGTAATATTTACAAATTCCTTGTTTATATCTGAAAATGGTTGATTACGACATGCTTAATGCGTTATACTTTCTAAAGGTGTGTTCAGTGTTAATACTTTATAGACAAGTATTATAACTGTGGATGCAATTATTCATGAGACCACAAGGCATTATAAGCTGCATTGCATGTTATCATTTATGCAATGCAACATTTTATAATGCATTATATGTAAAGGCTTTCAGTAAAGTGTTACCTTAATTATGCTTTTGAATGTTTTTCAGGAAAATGTGGCAGACTCGAATCTCGAATTTCTTTTCCATCAGAACTAAAGGTCAGTAAAACACATCAGTTAAATTTCATAATTAAAATCCCAATCAGCATACCATGAATTACAATTATTTGATTCGAAGCCAATAAAGTATTTGTGTATTGAATATTTTACAGTAAACTTCCTATTAATCAAATTTATACATTCAGACAATATATGGTACTCTGTGTGTGTATTGCGCTCTCTCTCTCTCTCTCTCTCTCTCTCTCTCTCTCTCTATATATATATATATATATAGTTATTATTATTGTTTCTCTTTATAGCTAAATTGTTTACATTACTCCCACATTTGATGTTGGCATTGTCAGCCTTTGCATCCTTCAGCACCCTTTGCCACTTTGGCACTGATGCATCTCAATCATCTTGTTGTTTCTTACACTGTGCTTTACCCATATTTGTATGTCATTTTTTCTACTGTTGACTGCATTTGCATTTGCATTTTAATTCAAGCAACAAAACATTAACATTAATCTAATAGCATTTTGTTCTATGTTTTTTTTATTTTGAATATTTGTTTTTCCTGTAGTTCAAACAATAAAGGGTGGCGCTTGCAACGCCAAAGTCATGGGTTCGATTCCCAGGGAAACCAACATCTGATTAGAATGTCAATGTGTACCTAAAATGAAATGCAAGTCGCTTTGGATAAAAGCTTCTGCCAAATGCATAAATGTAAATGTAAATAAATTTGCTTATTGTTATATCGTAAAAGGGGATCAATTTGTATTTACAGATTGAAATCAATGTTTTAAGAATTTTGATTAATTAGATCATTTCTGCATTCTCAAAAAGTGTTCTCTTGTTCCACTGACATCATCTGCCAAGAAAAATTGAGCGTAGGTGTGTTGTGGCAGGGATTTACTGATACAGCTTATGTTAGGCATCCTGTCAGGGAGCTCATGATTGTGCATGTGAGTGTGTGCATGTGCATGTGTGTGTGTATATGTGTAAACGTGCATCTGAATGTCACCACCTGGCACAAATCATGCGGGCCCCACGATTTGATAGACCCACAACAGGTGTGTGGAGGCACAGCAAACACCCTTGACTCCTGACAGGTGTTGAAGTTTGGGTTTCAGCCCAGACTGCGCTGCATTTGCTTGTGACACTCACATTAGTCACCGACTCGCTCGCCGGACCTCTGACTCTAATAGCCAGCTAGGTATTCTAATCCCTCCATGGGCCATAAATGTTAATAGCTTACTAGGTACAGTAATCTGTAGTGGTGACATTTGGTCTACCTTAATCTGAAGATGTATTAGAGGAGGAGGGGCAGAGAGTAAAGGATGGAGGGATGGTAGGATAGATGGATGGATGGGGATGGGGATGGGTGGAATTACAACTGTCGTAGTGAGGCATACATCAGTAAAATATATCATTTGGCTTAACCTGCTACATCATACTCGAATGGCTGCTGGGGGGGTCCAAATCCGGATGGCTGTGGGGGGTCCAAATCTCAGGCTCTATTGGTAAAACCATAGCAAGCACTAAAACACATAATGTTATTTGAATGATGCTGTGTATTCCTGCAGTTGCTTATTATTTATATGTAACATGGTTGTTATGAGAATTTACGTTTACATTTTGACTTTGTATGTTTAAATATTTTTTTAAATCTTTACATCTGTATTTTTTATAACTGTGTTTCTATTTATGACAGTGTGACTTATTTTAAACTATCTTGCAATTACTTTTTTATTATTTACTTTGAGGTGAAAACATGTTTCTTGTTTCAAACATACTTTCTCTATCAAGCCACTATGATAAAAAGTTTTTCTAATTTTTTATTATTATTATCCATTATTTGTCTGATCATTTTGAAATAAAACAAAGCAAATGCAATGAAAATGCTAGTACATAGAAATGCTGCAATGCAGTAATAAAGTCTGATTTATTCATGGAAACACATGACATTTACAGGAAGGCCTCTAAACAGGAACCTGGGCAGGAAAAGAGCTGTTACACCATATTAAAGCAGTAATCAGAACGAAAGTGAATCATACAGGGGGCTAAGGTGTACCTCCCATCTGTGCTGTCCTGATGTCTTTCAGGGAGGGTCAGGAGGTCACGCTCATGCTGCACACAGTGTAAGATTCGGAATGAAGAGTCTGCGTTATGTTCAGGTCAACAAAATTCCATTAATGCACTCCCTTTTCATAACCAAAAGTGAGACCCTGAAGTTGTGTAGCACAAGACTTGATTTTAGAATAACAGTGAGGATTATTACACAATTAATAGCCCCTTAACACAAAGTCTTTTCCAAGACACGACTGTAATCACGTCACAGAACCTCGTCCAAAAGCACTAATCCTCCTTTATTTTGTAAGCTGATAGAGCAACCATATGCCCCTACATATCACTCACTCAATTTTAGGTGAAACCAAGCCCTGACCTCCCCTCCCCAAAATAGTGTTATATTTCCAAGGTCTATTATTAATCTGTACTTTCCCCCCTCTGGATTAGGCCACAGCTCTCCCCCTCTCTTCTCTTTTCCACTTAGACCGGTATTATTGCAATAGATGCACTCAGATTAGTCATGTGTTTATGTTGACAGCGGTTGTAGCTGGATTAGGTCATGCTTGTGGGACACAGGGGAGGGATGTTTGTGTCCGTCTGCGTTGCACATCAATGGCCCCCGTCTCGATTAACCTGCACCTAGAGCCTCGCCATGCTAAACGAACAATAGTTTGGGAAAGACCCTCGCCCCATGCAGACATCCATTGTCCTGAGATGTAGAGCGGCCCAGACACCGAGGGGGTGGGACTTGTGCAACTTGTTGGAGAGAGAGTGATAACAATGAAAACATGGGATAGAGCAGCATCATAGGTGTCATGGAAATAGTTTGAGGCAAATTTTAGGCTGAATCCGTTTGTACACACAAGACTGCAAAACACATGTAAAATTAATAAAATGCATAATTTTGGGGAAAAAATGTTGTTGTTTTTTTTTTCAGTGTCTCACCCTGGTGGACATGCAGTTCATACAGAGATTGTGTCTCTTGCAATGTTGCAAGATGCACTTAGGCAACAGCATGTGTGTGTGTGTGTGTGTTTGTGTGTGTGTTGGTTTGATGGGGAGGTGACTAGGAGCTCACATGGTCACAGTATGGTAAACCTTTCCTCAGGTTTTGTTGACTCATTCTCTCAGTTCTCTTTTATATTTCCAAGAATTTGCTGATTTTAAACTCACATCGCCTAGACTGAACTTCGTAACTCACGTCTGTGAGGGGATAATGGTTCTGTAGATGATGTGGCAGAACTTCCCTCTTTACGTCTTGCGCCCACAGGTATTTTGTCAGCAGTCTATCTTCTGGGTTTTTGTGGTAAAAAAGGCCTAACTAGTTCTTCAGCACTAGAAAAGACTGTTCAGTTGTCTTTCCAACTGAAAGATCAATCACGGTGCTATCTGATAACCTGTCAAACTGTTCAAAGTGAAGACAGGATTTTATTCTCTCCTCTCATGTTTTCTGAAAGCAATAAACTCCCACAGACTGATGATGCAACAGGAAGTGTCGACCAATTTTGCTCTCTGTAAATGCTGTGATAGTTTGATTTGTTCTCAATACTCTCCGGTACCTCAACGGTTAATGTTATTCTGTTTTCAGCCATTTCACACTTGATCAATAGTTCAAAGCTTCTATTAGATCTTGTTTTACTTTAATTTTATTTTTGTATCTTTTTAACTACCTTCCTTTTTTCAGTGATGCCAAAACAAATATTTAAGTTGCAGTAATAATTAAATCCTAATGATTTAACAAAACTAAATTCAGGGCAAACCAGAGCAGAGGACTCTTGTTATAAATGAGACAAAGGGATCATTTGGGAACAGAAGTATGTGGGTGAAACGTAAGAATATGAGGTCACGTTGGTTTCTATCATTGAGAAATGGCAGTTGGAGAATCAGGAATTGAATATATGCCGTTTTATCCTCGGAATGTATTAGTGAGAAATCTCGCGAGGGGAGCTGATTCCAGTCAAAGTGAATGAGTAATACAGCAGAACTTCTGCTGCCAATTGACACAACAGCACACACAGAACGGTTAACTGAGCACCGTCCTTGTTGCACTCGATTCTTTCGTTTTCTTCTCCAGAAAATAGGTCATAGTGTCTCAGAATACAAAAAAATAATCGACACAAATAAATTTCTAGGTTAGGGGTTTATTCTCTCGACTATGATCCAATTTCACGCCACACTCTGCAGCGGCACAAACACACATTCATAAAAATAATAATGCATGAAGAAGGGGGAAAAAAAGAGCAAAAGCAGCGTCTAGTGTTGCCATGCTTTATGAAAAAAAATAGTATTGCAATATCAATAATTACAATAACTATTAATTATATGATAATACTAATATTACTACTACTAATAATACAACTATTATACATGTACTATTGTTATATGCATCATGCGCAACGATGGATTTTCAAGAACTCAATGCTCAAGCAATGTCTAAATAAAATGCATCGATTAATATAAACGCCTCCAGTGAAATCCAATTGGTCTTTAATGAGTACATCAAACAGCACTGGCATTTTATTGGCCAATTAGTAATCCCTAGCAAAAAAATAAATAAATAAAAGACAAAAAAAAAAGCATGAATTTAGGGAGGGTACATTTCTTAACATTGTACCAATCAGAGTACCTTTAATAGATCACGGAGTGCAGTATTAAAATGAAATATAGAGGGTTGAAAAAGGCAGAGGAGAAAAAACGTTTGAAAAAAATTTCGAGATCTTTTATGATAGCTTAGATTTTGCTGGCAATAAATTATTCGTATTCGTCCCGCTGCAACGAATTCTTCAGGTCTGGCTTGCAAAATGCAACATCGAGTCACTAAACTATCACTTTTAATTGCATTGTTCACCCTGGAGCTCATAAGCAGCCCATGTTTAATCCACAGAATCACATTAAACGTGTGTGAAAATTGCAAATGCAGCAGTAATCACTGCGCAAGACGAGCACTAACAATGAAATGCCAGGCGCGCACACACACCACACACAGGTGAGCTACCTGTCAGATCAGTGCAGCACCGGCAGCCTCTCGTGCATCTTTTCAGCTCCTCTTCCGATTCAGATCATGCTGTCAGTGCTCGAGTTCTCACCATTCTTGCTCCGTCCCGCTAACGGAATAGAATGTCCACAGCCTCACCTTTCCAAAGTCCCACCTGTGTCGCCGAACGATAGACGCGAGCACCTGATGTGGTTCATCACACGACCTCAGTGTTTCTCCATCTATCCCGCCCTGTAAAGATAGGTGGCGTGTGTGTCAGAGTCTCGGAGCGCAAAAGTAAAAGAGAGAGCGCAGAAATGTCATCTGAAGAGGCGGAACACGTCAGTGCGTCCTCAGGTTTGTTCCGTGTTGTGGCTCACAGAGATCAGTCCAAACCTGTCCATCAGGAATAACGGTCCCTCATAGTCCTCCTCAGCGCTCCAAAAACATCTCTGAGGCGTTTTCCTCCCCTCTAACCGGCTCTTTGGGGAATTTTCATATAGAATCGGGTAGGTGAGCCTGTTTCGTGTGTACTTGAGTCCTTGTGGATGCTTTTTATACAGCCTATTAGACTTTTTTTTTAAACCCTCCCGAATATGAGATTGCAATCAACTTGGCTTCAGCTGGCTCAGGTGAGAAAGGTGCGCGCGCCTCACGGATGCTGACACACCGGCAGCTTCACGCAGGGATGATGGTGATGATGTCGCTAGTTAAATTTGTCAGTGCATGTTTACGCGGCTCTCCTAAACGGATGCTTCCCTTTAGAAAACAACACAACACTTTTTTTTTTTAAATCCACATCTCATTTCAATCTTATTTTCTATGTTAGGCACATGCCTTAAAGTTTTAGTTAAAACATTTAAACATATTTGATTACATAAATAAGCTAAAAAATAATAATTAATTTTGTCATCATTATCTACGAATTGTCCAAGACTTACATCTTAACTGTGATGAGAGGGTAACGTGCCTCGTTTATTTGTTTGCTTATCATGCTTTGATTCCATGTGTTATTATAAGGATTCGCCTGCACAATGCTGCACTTTTTTTTTACATTGTGATAAACTGACTATTGTAGATTTCGAATGGAAGATTTATTAAAAGCAATTATTAGAAGAGTTTACACAAATGCAACACGTAGCGGTTTGGAGCCTTTTCATATATTCTAAAGGGAAACAAAATATCTAAAGAGGGAACTTTGGGGCTATGCAAATATTTTTAATCAGCATCGTATCTCTTAGTAGCTACTTTAAAACATAAACTAACGGGAATCTCAAGTCAGTTCTGAGGAGAAGTCATTTTGCGTAATTCAATTCGGTCAATCAGTACAAGTCAGGCAGTGGATAAATTATGAAGCCAATATTTACATCCATCCGACTCAAAAAGAAAGTAGCCCACGAGATCTGATGCCTATGACAACTTAAAGCAAAGAGAGAGGAAAAGTGGAAAAAAATACAGAAAGCATGTCCACTAAACACAAGTTTTCGGGAACTTACATTGCTGTTCATTCTATGATATGCTCTCTACGCACAGCACATGCTTTATGGTGACTTGAAGGTGTCGGTGTGTCCGTCCCCCTTCATTCGCGCACTCGCGCGCTGCTGTCCGATCACACACACTTCAAAAGATCAGACGACGCGCAGGACGCTCACGGTCCCTCTAAAACAAACCCTCCTGGATAACTTCATTCGGACGTCTCAGTCACTCTACCCCCCAAATATCATTTGCTCTCCTGTGTGCGACAGACATCCTCCTTCCTGCCCTGAGAGTCCAATTGTTGCCGTGTGTGTGTTGCTTGCTAGATCTTGGATGAAGGAGCGGAGCCCATGCGGACTGCTGCCATCTGACCCACTCTTATCAATGAAGCAGGAGATCATGGCGGAGGGTCCCCGGTGTAAGAGGAGAAAACAGGCCAACCCGAGGAGAAAGAACGGTAAGAAAGTGTGTTGTGTCGAAAAACTTGTCTCAGGCTTGTTCTCGCGTCTTTAAAACACAGTTGGATTTGGGTGAGATTGTACGTTGTCAACTGAAGCGCTGTAAAGAAGAGTGCGGAAAACTCAACCACAGTATAAACTATTTTGCTGTGTGCTTAAGGTATAGCTCTACTGATTTCAGTTGCTTTCATTGCCGTGGAAATGTTTAAGTTGTAATAGAGTAGGAGTTAGAGGGAGAGTTCAGACGTGCGTCTATTATCTCACAGCACAAAACCGTTATGTGTGTTTGAGAGTGCGTGCGCGCACGCGTCTCTTCTGTTGAACACAATACGGCTCGAAAATACCTTCAAATACTTATGAAAGTTGTTTTGAGTGATGTATTTGTTTTGTCAAACTTTTACTCTTATACTTGATGTGGACTTCTGTCTTCTGTGGAGTTATAAAGGAGTAGAGTAGTGCTGTACGTTTACAGGCTATGTGTTGGGACACTTTTCGTCACTTTCTTAACTTATAAATAGTCACAGCCGTTATGACTTATTAAACACATGCCTTTTGATTTGTGTTTAAGGGAGTGTCGACGTGAAGTGACGATTGTTTTTTTTTTTAAGAAAAAAAGACAAAAAGAAAAGTCCTGATGCAGGCGATTGGCCTGAGGAGAATTTTAGACACAAAGAAAAACAAACTCATCAACAAACATCTTCAGACTGTTGCCCACGCTGTTCCGTCCTTCTTTTATACATAAATATGCATATATATTTTTGTAAAATTATACGATTTACTTTAACTGGATCAGAGTGTAATATTTTTAAACACTTCTAATTATGCTGATCAAGCTGTATTTTATGTAAATAATTGTAAATATTGCTTTGGTTATTTGGGGAGTAGAATTTACACATATTCCCGGACTCTCTTAGCTATGTTTGACCTCGATACTTTATTAAATGCGATCTATTGATTTTTATAAAAATCAATGTAGCTTGTCGCGGAGTGTATGACACTGAATAAAGTCGATGGGTTGAAACTATTTTGGGAGCAAAAATGAGTGAAGCGGTCAATCAGTTCTCGTGATTCGGATTGAAACAGAAACGCAGAAATGTTAAGTTTATAATTATTTTCAGCTATTTGAAAACATTTGCTTGGGAAAACATTAGTTGCTTACTTGTTTAACTTTTGAGGAAAATTGACTTTCCCCCCTCTTTTCAATGACAGCAAATTTATTTGAGAAAAAATAAGTAGAGGAGTGGATAAATATTACATATCGAGCGATGTCTGTAAAACGACACTTGTATGAGACGTGAGTTGAGTAAAATGTTTTGAATCGTTTTCTCAGACCGTTATTAGGCTATTTATGTAAATAATAGAAGGAATAAACACACATTAATAATACTGACTAATTGAATACTTTCCTGTTGAACAACTACGCTCTTAAGCTTAATTATAATTACATAAAACTATATTATTATTTTAAATGATCCATTAAAATGAATTACTGTATGTATAAATTTAATTGTTTACTTTATCGCCTCATTACCTAGAATGCACATTTGATCCTATTTAAATATGATGCTGAATATTAAAATGACAGATTTGTTAGAAAATGAATCCAAATGTATTTTTATAGTTTGTAGTTCAGGTCCTCTTCTCTTTGCATTGCGGCCCCACCCCGCTGTTTTGAGGGCCCAATGGGAGGTCACATTAGGCCCTATGTGAAACTCGATCCGCTCTCTGGCTGCAGTTGTGTTGTGGTTGTCATTTACCCTCCCACACCCCCAACCTCCCCCTTTTTTTCACAGCACGTCACATCCAGCTGTGAGGGCCAGCTTGACAAAACTGTCAGAGGTGCAAGACTATAAAGTTGTAGCGTTCTATAGATTGTCATGTTTCTGTTGTTGTTTGTCGCTTTCTTTTGCTGTAAGCTTGATTGTGATTCTCCGCTGCATCAGTTTTTATTTCTTTCAGTTTTTTCCTCTTATAAGCATAGTGTGTCTATGATGTGTACTACAGCTGTCACTTTAAAATGTATTTGTGATTCATGCTCGTATTTTGGCTTGTTTAGAAAACGATGCTAGAACTACTAATACAGATGATCAGAAGTCTTTGTGAGAAGTCACTGTATTGAGTCACTGCAGCTAACAGATTAAATCACTTGTTTCTATGAAGGGAACATTGTGTGATATTTGTTCGGGTGGCATAAAGAGGCTAGCAGGTCCACCGAGACAAAGCACTAAGACAATGGCTTGTCATTGGGGCATCTCATTGGCATGCTCTTATAATCGGCAGTACCAGGGTGTCTAGTGTACTGTCTTTGGCACGTATCGTGCACAACCGGGCCATTGTTAATGCAGCTGCAGCATATACCTTTCACCCTCCTTCAACAACTTCCTACTAAATACAGCTTTTCAAAAAAAAAATAATAATAATAATATTGCAATTATTTATTTGCACATTTACAAAAAGTGGTCTTACTCTCTAAAACACATGCACAGACCAATCTCAAGTAGCTCTCCAGCAGTACCATCATCTGTGCTGACCTGAATGCCTTTCATATCTGCTATGCCATGTTTTAACCACCCCCTTTCCTTCTCTCCCTCTCTCTCTCTATTTTTTCTTTCTCTCTCTCACTCCCTCTCTCCCTCCTCCACCACACACCCCCTCAGTAAACACCCCCGAGGGCAGAACAAAGAAAAGGAGCTCCTCTCCTCCTTCTTAATCACAATTCAGCCCTTTCACTGCCGCCAGGCCACTCTCTCGCTTTCAGCATCCCAAAGCCAGAGATGAAAAGAGCGCAAGAGAGAAAGGAGAAAGGGAGAGTGAGCGAGTGAGGAGAGAAAAGGTGGAAACTATGATATAGAACTAGAGGTATAGAGGTAGTGACATAACTTTGGTGCCTCTTTGCGATTGTTAAACTCCCTTGGTTACGCTGCCCACGCCAGTCAACTGCCCCAGCAAGGGACGGGGTCCTTACTAATGGCTAGATAATGTTACTGGATGCCAGTCTGGAACTATTAACGGCCGAATAGCAGACGAGAGAGAGAGAGAGTGAGAAAAGGGTGGGACTTTGAGAGACAAAAAAGAGAGACACTGATAAGGTTAGAAAGAACTGAGTGAGAGAAAACAAGTTAGCATGTGTATACGGGACCGGAGCTGGGGGCCGGGGGGCAAGCAACAGATTGTTTTATGGACCCAAAAGAAATATCACAAGTGCTTGAGACTAAGTGGAATCAATTTTTAAAGTGTTGCTACAAACATTAGGTGTTAGTTGTTTGTGTTGTCACTTTGTAGCAAAATCACATGCTCAGTTTTAGCAGACTTATTTTGACTAGTTTCTTTTGGTAATATTTTGTCCCCCTACCCCCAACCGTAAAGTTGCCATACATCTGCCATATTCAAGATAAGCCAACGACCCAGATATAGAGATAAGAGAAACAGGACGTTGGTCTTTAGAGATTCATGGATTTGTATGGGTGGCGGGACAGATGCCACTCTCAGGACCGACACTTTCTTGCAGTCCATCGCTTTCACGAAGTGAGACAAAACATCCAGTCAGGGGCCAAACGCCTGTGCCTTTTCACTGACAGACAAGACATCCATTATTGTGTTAGCCTTTCATTCGGTTTTCCCCCTGTACCTCAATAGGTCAGGGATCACAAATGCAAATCCACAGGCATACCGAGAGAGAGAGGGAACGTAAGAATACTCAAATGCACCATGTGATATGAATTCTTAATTTTATCTGTTTCGCTCCCTCCCCCCTCGACTTTTTTTTGTTTGTAAGAAAAGGAGATTATCTGTACACCTTCATTCAAGTCCCCTCCCCTTTCAGTTGGGCCAAGCTGTGCAGGATTTAGGCCGATTTACTTCAGCAAACACCTATGGACACTGGGGAGGGGACGGACTCTGCTAGGAAAGAGGGGGTCCTTTGTTTGCTGGGGTGCAGAAGGCCTAATGCTTCACCGGGCGGCCGTATTATCGCATTAAGCTGTATGCTGGTGGCCCAGGGAGGCTGGTTAAAGCTAAATCAGTCTGCTATCTGCCAAAGACAAGGGAACATACATTAGTATAGAGACGTTCCCCCATTGTGTGCCTCAAACTTCTTCTCTGGATGCAAGAGATTAGATGGGTCTAGGTAGATGAGTTGTCTCTTCACCAAATGCATTGTGGTCTGAGTACATGCCGATTCAAAGAGGTCCCACTGAAGCTTGTGATATTTTGGAATGTTTTCTAGGAGATGCTTAGATTCCTATATACTTTGTGGCAGGAAACTGTCTAACTGTGGCATAACTATGGGGTTTTTATTCCAAGTTAAGCTACATTAAGCCCATCCCCCAGCTTTTTTCTTTCTCCAAGCTAGTGCAGAGAGCTTTATCTGACTCTGTTCTCCTAACATCTGTCACTGCTACGAGGGACAGGAGAACACCACCGGAGGCTTCGTTAGTCCTGTGTCACTTGTGACTAACCAGAATGGGCAATTCACAGTAGTGAGTCTGTTCCCTCTCTTGTTCTCCCACTCTCTACTAGATGATACAGCTTCAAATACCACAGCTCTTGTTTTATGCAGTCCATCGCTACGTTGGGTGTGGGTAGTTGGCCTAAGAGTGCCAAAAACGCCCACATTGGCCATGGTGATCAAGATAGCGTGTAATGTTTCCATAGTCAGAGGCTGTACTTTACAAGTTATCTGTTGTTGTTCAAGGTGCTCGGCCGTGGACGTGTATGTTTGTGGTTCAAGGTGACTGACAGAGTTTGCTGTGCGTCTTCCCCCTAACTAACCATGTGCACATTTTCTTCATGAGTGAGTACAGAGTAGCGCTGTGACATTTTGTGGCGCCGAATTGCCGTTAGCCTAAACAGCGAGGATTTACCAAGGTCAATAATGAGGTATGTCACTGCAGGCAGCAGAAACAACAGTCCCGGTGATAATGAATGGAACTAAGGTTGAGCTTGACTGGGATGTCTGTGTATTTGTGTTGTGAATATAACGCGTATAAAAAAATTGATAAGCTTTTGATAAAATGTCCTCCCTTTAACCCCTGTATTTTTCACTATTTCTTGAACAGTTTGGAATCAACATTAATTGTTCCCTCAAGTCTGACTTATGTTTGCCTACACATATGGATGCTCTCTCACAAACTCCACACATACACCGTACGCACTCACATGGATATGTCCCGTTTGATTAGTGGAACACCTCCGGCAAGGTCACAGACACATGGAACAATCAATAACGGATCGGTGGATTAAGGTGTCATGACATCTGTGGGCCCAGACCTCCCATGTATGGGTGAATGCCTCTTAAAGCCCACTCTGTTGACAATGCTCCCGCCCTAATGCCAGATCTATATTACAGGCCCAAAGAGTCTGTGTCCATGGGCTGCGGCCTTGCTGCCAGTCATCTGCGTTTGAAGGTTTCCCTCACTTAGCTGTTTGGAAAACACAGGCTGCGTCTGTCGGCGCGTATCTTCCCTTTGCTGTGATGAGGGTGGAGATGTTGGCCTGTGATACAGTGGTTAAGTAATTGGAATAGATTGCTCTCAGAGATTAGCTTGAGTGTAATGGGCTCTTTCATTCTGACCCATAGTCACAGGCACTGCTCTGAGATCAGACTAAACACGCATGTCTATGTTAGAAGGGCCAATAGCTGTAATTACATCAGCCTTGTTATCTAAACTCATACTTATTCAGTCATCAATTTTCAATATAAAAGTAAAATTAAAAGGACTCCCAATGGGCTATGACACAGAAGTGGATTCTAAAGTGTGAAAGGGTGGTGCTATTCCCAGCACTTGCCTGAGAAAGAGGGGCTGTGGGCACTGTCATAAGCAAATGTCAACCTGCTACCTCAGGAAATGAACACTACTGAGGAATTACTCCTGACAGCATTCCTTCTATGCCTCCTGTTTGACAGACAGACTGTGTTTGTAGCACCTCACTCCCTGTCACTCCTGGAATCTGCTGTGTCTTATCATTATCTGAGGTGAGGTTTTGAAAGCAGTCACTGAGCTCTGGCTTTTTCTGCTTTATTGCTTTTCCTACTGTCCACCAGCAGGGCTCTCATCTGAGATTACAGGGCATAACTTTTTTTGAGGGTTGCAGGTCTAGCAATTAAAGTAATGAGGAGACTCTCTGCTCACAGAAGCCAAGGCCTGAGTGTAGTGCTGACTTGCTGCCTTTCAAGTCGATAACTCCTGGCCCACAACCTCGGGCAAGGCATGCCTGCTCCTTATCAGGGAGGATGTCCTGTGCTTTACATTCCTGGGCTAAATGATCCTCTTCCTTAGTGTAAGCGCTAGCACTCAGGAGGATTGGATCTGATGGCCCCGTCAAAGCAGCCTCTGGTTGCCACAAATGAGACACTAGCATGGACTAGCTCTTTCACTCACTTCAACTGGTGTGTACATTCGCAATAGGGAACCCGAGCTGCTCAAAGGTGTTTAAAGTAATGTTTATTTATTAGAATGTGTGGGATTAATCTTTTTTTTATTATATATATATATATATTTTTTTTTTGAGAATTTAAAAGCAAGCAGGGTTTGATCCGTTTCTGTTTATCCTTGGGTGTGAAGTGTTAAAGTTGTCAATTGCCTGACTGAAAGATGCTAGACCTCCTTATATTGATGTACAAGTTGCCCTGAGGGTCTACTGTAACTGAATGATGTCAGGCCTTAATTGTGTTCCAATTGCTAGGCGGTAGTGGGATTGAATTGCCATGTGTGCCACTGATCCAGATGGTACAACTGAACCCACCTTTTCAGGCTGGCAAAATCACTGGTCTTAATGCCATCGGCTTTTCAAGTTTTACAATGGGCCAGGCCTCGTTATTACCAGCGGCGGCCTCTTTGGCGAGACTGCCATAAAGAAAGTGTTCCTCAGCAATTAAAGCTAATGAAATATTCATGTGTGGCACCTTCCTCAGCCATCCTCGCAAATGAGCAAGCCATAACCCCCCCCCCCCCCCCCCCCCCCCCTCAAAGCAACTCCTAGCTTTATTATGGTGGTAGCCTGGCATGTCTGCAATTAGTGCGCTGTCTAGCAGCGCTGGCTGGGTATGACGGGTTGCAATTGGAGTAGAAGGGAGGGGAGTGTTAGAGATGTTGGAGAGGTCACATGATGCTTTGGGACGGTACACATGAAATAGAAAAGGGGAAGGACCAATCAAGCCATTTGTAATGTGAGGGTGGCACCGCCTGCTGATTCACTTCACACTCCAGCTTTTGTGCAAGCATGCAGGGAAGCAAGGATAGTGATACTTGTGTAGAGGTTTGAGGTGTGAGACAGAGAGTTATTACGTGTTATGTGTGTGGAGTGCTTATTGATATTGCAGAGCTTATTTTCTCTATTTTACAATGTCCTCCATTTATATGAGATAGGGTTAGGGTTCAAATTCCTTTTTGCCACATATTAGAAAACAGGACACAGCTCAAAAAAAGCTCAGTCGTTGAGACACTAGTTGATCTCTCTCTCTCTCTCTCTCTCTCTCTCTCTCACACACACACACACACACACACACACATACACACTTTCTTTCTCTTCTTCCTTCTTTCTTTCTCTATTTTCTCATTCATTGAGACAGATGGACACCGATACCCATGATAATGTTGTTTTGTTAAACCGAAGACAAAAGTGGGTGGAAACACTGAATAATTGCTTATTCGACCGATCAAACTTTTACCTGTGAACTTTCCAGTTAATATAACACACCATTTATTATGGCAAGCAAGACTTCAGCATTGATTTAAATTCTTTTATCACACCAAATTGAATCCTACATTTGCATTAATCAAAGACTTTACCCATCTCCACATCAACCTGGAGAGGCCTTTGTCACTTTATGAGGTTTTCACTTTGCCAGTGACCCCTTTGCATCTCAATGAGGTGCCGTACCCTCTCCTCCCTCATTCCCACGCAACAAGGCCTTATCCATGGTGCACCTTTGCTTGGAGCTCTGTGAGAAGTCCCGTGCATCCTCCAAACAGGCCGGCCCTGCCGTGTTTACTGTGGGATTAGGGGGGTGAAGGGGGCGGCTGCGGGAGGGTCTGGGGGCAGCTGAGGAAGAGGTAGCCATGGGAAGGGCCCCCCAAAGGCATGGAATGCCGGTGAGGTCAGCAGGGGTTGGTGCGGGGGGAACCAAAGAAGCTCTCCGGGGATGGAGCAGGTGCTTTTGTGTAGTCCGTCAGGCATCAAAGACGTGACGAGGCTGAAAAGGTTAGTGCTGGCGCTGCATAGCGAGCACCCCCCTCCCTCCCAAACACATACTTTTTTTGGCTCCGCACTTGTGAGAGTGGGTGCAGGAGTGAAAGTGAAGGCTGGCTCCCATGCTCTGGTGTTCAGAGGTCAATTTTTGTACCTGAATGGGCTCCAAAGGAAGAGAAGTCCATGGCAAATGCTCAAAGTAAAGTTTTCCGCTCCGTAACGGCCTGTTTGCTGGCCTGTCATCACAAATGCGCCTCAGTCGGATGCAAAGGGGTACTGAAAGTGCCATCAATCTTTTAGATGACAGCAAAATTCATCATACCTATGGTGTGTTTAAATAACCAAAGTTGAATAATCATGTTAAGCTGTATTGTATTTCGCCAGCTTTGAATGTCTCTTTAAAACTTTGTCTAGGTTAACAAAACATATTGTACCATTATTTATAATTATTTTTAATTTTTTCCCCAACAAATACATTTGTTTTTTGGAAACATACAGAGAGAGAAGTCTTTCAAATAACTTTCTCATTTGTTCTTTTTCTCCCCAGTTTTGGGGCCTGTCACTGCTCTGACATGGCATTGGGTCAAAAAGCCCAGTCAGGCATAATGCTGAGGAGTCTTAACAGCCTAGCGACAAATTGTCTTGCCTCTCTCTGCACTTGACGTCCCAGCCTCACCCAATCACTGCACCTCATGTCTTTTTTCTCTCCATTAGGATGGGCAAAGCAGGAGGAGGAGGTGAGGTGAGGAAGCAGGGGGGCGGTGGGTTTCAGTTGTTGCAGGTTGCGTCATGGGACCCGCGGTGTCCCCTTTTGTGCAGCACGTCAAATGTGGTTAACATGCGGCCATTTATCTGCAAAGCCCCCTGGGTGTACAATGGCCTGGCTGTGTGTGTGTGTATGCAGAGGGGGAGGAAATGGTAGAGCGGTGGGCTTAGCATCGGAGCGTTCCCATTCTCTTTCCCTGTCGCTGTCACCTCCCCTCCTCCCCTCATTTCTCCTCTTGGCTGCACATAACCCCTCAGTCATTGTTTCGTTCTTTTTATTTCTCTCCCCTGGGGTGCTGTGTGGAGCGACTAGGTCAGGCGGCATCTGACAAGGTGCTTCAGAATGTTGTGAGCTCCCGTGAGACGGATGGTTCCCCACAAACGTGCTGTAAAGCATCAGGGTGATAAAAAGAAGGTGCTCTTTAATTCCCAACAGCACCTAGCATATTACAATGTGCTTACTGCAGAGTCAGAACCAAAAGACATTCTGTGACGCTTAGTCATCCTTGTATCTGTAATGTGAAAGGTTCTCTGGGGTCCTTTAAGGTCTTTCAAAACAAAAGCATAGCCAGCAAGACAGTTATGGCTCTTTCAATCACCTAGTTTGTTTTGCCTGAGCTAAGCCTCCTTTTCAGTAGTTCTGTGCCAATAGAAGTGGCATGCATGCATTTCACAGGTAACAAGATTACTCAGACCGGTGATTGACTCATTTGCCAAGGGAACTGTTGAAATAACCGCACAGGAGCTCAATGTGAGATTTGTTCATTTTATTTTTTCAGACACGATACAGTCAAACAGAAACTTATGGCATCAGTTCTGACGAACAGCTTTTGCTGTTTGTGTATGTCTCCCCTAGAGAGAGCAGATGCAATAGGGTCAAGGGCCAGTGTAATGATACAAGTGATGTGAAGGGAGGGAGGGGGAGGGGTTATACATTTATTTTTTTCTTGTGAGGCTTCTCTCTTTGCATTGGTATGTGCCATTGGCATAAATCCATAGCAGTCTGATGAGAGAGACGACTAAAATCATGCACTGATAGATCATTTGTCACAATCTCAAACATTTTTCTCTTGACAGAACAGCAGTTTAGAATAGAAATGAAATATTAAACTGAATTGCTTTTTGCTGAGATATTTGTTATTGAAAAGCCAGCTCATTTTAGGCTGGACGAGTCACTGCTTCAGACATTGTACTTGTACATGTTGTTTTCCTTAGAATGGGTGGTTACTGTCCCTGGAGGCGAAGAGCTCTGAGAAGCCACAGAGAGCACTACCATTTTCATTTTCCATGTTCTCCCTAAAAATACACCACAGTACATCCCTGCATTTTTGTGGTGGACGCTGTGAAATGAGTCCTGTTGGTTGGATAATTGTGTTTCAATCCCATGTCATGTAAGGGTAGCTGATGTCTTCGGGACCAGCCAATAATTTCCCATTTCATCTGATTCAAGGAAGAATAGTTTACATAAGCATCGCCAACAAAAACCATCGGCCGAAAACGTTCCAGGAACCTCCCAGCTGACCGTGAACGCTATCTATAAATTTGTCTGCACAAGTTATTTACCCTTGTTCACTTGTTGTTTCTTTTTACCTTCGTTTTCTTTTCTTTCAGTTAAGCATACTGTCAACAGCATGTTTGCGTTGAATAAACAGTTCTCAGGCCAGCCCTACACTTATTTCCCATGACTGCAGGGCGAAAGTCTTTAAACTGGCTTTCTTATTGTGATTCTGACTTGACTAACATGAATCATATAAGGTGAGAAGGAAGCACATTTTCTTTTAGCTTCTCGGTTACAAATATTTGCTGGAAAGCAGCTTGTTTAGCCAAAAGTTGCAGCTTTACGTTTGAAATGGTTACACATTATGTTTCTCAACATAGGAAGTGGCATAAAAGAGTCATACCACATGAGATAACTATGGTTGAATGTTTGAGAGAAACAGTGCACTCCAGCTGTCTGTTGCTACTCTACTGACGGCAATCAGCAGCGAGCTGTTGACACATGGCCATCTGTAAACATTTAAAATGATGAGTTTGCTTACAGTCTCTCCCTTTTAATTAAAGAACCGGGATGGCACCCACCCTTTTCCACAGGTTATGTGATAACTGCACCTCTCTGTGAAGAATGAGAAGGTCTTCTGACGTCTTCTCCAAAACACTTTAGCAAGGGTGGAGATTCAACTGCGTCCTAAATTAGGCACTCTGACATGAGCCATTACAGTGCGTTGGGAACTTCCTGTTGCATTGATTTGAACCAGGCCTCATCAGAAACGAACTGGAGTGAATTGGATGAGATATCAGTGACCTTCAAGATGAGGCACTTTAAATTTGCTTAGCTATCTAAGATCACATAAAAGTAGGCATATTTTCTGCTAAGTTTGTCGTTTGTGTGTGTGTGTATCGCTATACATGATGACCCGCTTGATTATGGCAGTCAGAGCTGAAATGGAGGGGACTAGTTCTTTGTGTCTGGCAACCAAGTACGCAGGGAGAAGCAAACAAACAAATAAACAATGTGGGGTGAGACAGGAGACAGGACGGGAAGGGTGGAAGTGGAAGTGGAGTGGGAATCCTTCTGGGGTACCATGTCAACCAGTTCACCTGAAACTAATGCCCCAGCAGACACTCTTCCTTATGCAGGGTCCTAATGAGTATGAGGTTGGCGTGGGAAAGAAGACGGGGAGGCACAAATAGGTGACCCACTAGGCCATGGTGGGGGTCATACCTCTTGTCTAAGGGGGTCTTTTGTTTGCATGTCTGAGACATGGGAATTAGTGAGACCATAGTGTTGTGTGTTATGCCTGGTTTGTTATGAACAGCTTGAGGGAAGGCATATTACCACAGATTAACAGTTTTGTAATTATATACTCCTTGTGATGGGTGTTATCAAAAAAGAATATTTTTCCCAGTATCATTTTTGCATTGTTACACTGGTGTGTTTTTGTTACTGTTTTGTTAAGTAATTAGATACAAAATAGAAGAAACTTAGCAAAATAGAACAAAACTATTTATTCTATGAATATGCTATATCCAGAAGTCCATAGAGTTTGTAGAGGTGGTCTATATTAGTTCATATTGACCACACCAATCACATGTTGTAATCCCTGTCAACTGAAAATCTAGGTTAAATGCAAATTGATTCAAGCAATACCAGACAGTAATTAACATGTTAGATGTGTATACGTTCACTAGACCAGAAGGTCATTCATTAAGATCTGGTTATGTCTACAGTTACTATTCAAACCAATTGAAGGGCAAGAGCCAAAACTGTCAGGAAATGTTTTTACATCAAGTGAAAGAGAGAGAAAATATATCTGTGAACCTAAGATCAAAATAAGTGATGTGTTGTATAGCCTTGAATATGGTGAGCCCATATAATAAATTATTAAGCATTACACAATCACAAGAATACGTGTTTAAAAATATAATATATTGTGAATATGCATAAAATAATATTTTTCATATAATAATTCATTTGATGTATTTAGTCATTATTTTAAATCTGTATGCACTAATTCTCTCTTTCTCTTCTCTCTCTCCCCCGGTGCTTCATCTCTTCATCAATATAGGTAAGAACATTTTATAAATACACATTTCACACAAGCTGAAAGCTGATATTCTTCGTTGTCTGCTGGTTAAAGATGCCCTGAAGAAAACTTTAGACTTCCTCTTTATTATACTTCCTCTGCTGCTCAGTAAAAAAGTCACAATTGCAGTACAGTTTGCTAATTATTCGACTCATCCCTGATAAGCAGCCTTACTTTGCTTCAGTATTGTGTTAAGTCTATATTGCACGTCCAGCTGTTCATATGTGATGACTATCTGTGCTTGTGTGGAGCTGTGTTGTTTATTATTAGATCTTAACTAGCAACACGTTTACTATATTTCTATGTCAGCAATGCAACAGCTGGACTTCAGGAAAAAGTTTGTTTCTTGATTTGAATATAAATTTGAATCACTGCTCATGGTTTAAGTCCAATAGAAATGTTCTCAAACATATATAAATAAGCAACACTCTAAACAAACAAACTTTGAGTGTTTACCCGAGTCCTTTAGCTTTTGGTTATAAGTGTAGGAAACAGCTCTTTTTTTCTCTGTCAAAGGAGATCTCATAAGTAGAAATATGTGTCCTGTTGTATATAAGGGACGTGACACCATGAAATCTGAAGTTGCTTTTCATAGCAGCTAACAGAATGATTAATATTAAACCGTTCTAATAAAAGCTGCATGGTTTCACGGGCCCCTTTAAGTGAAGCAACAATATCTCTTTCCACCTGGGGAAATGAATAAATCCCGTTTCCCAACTGTGCAAAATCTGTTCTTTAATGTGTAGCACAGCCTAGCCTGCATCATGTGGGTGGGCCTGTGTTCTTCCCACTAAAATTCTAGGATATTGCTCTCTTTTTTTCCTCTTTTTGACTGGCTGAGAAATGCATTCCCTCGCCAAGATGGGAGAAAGCTTCGGAACCAATGAAAAGGTGTCCCCAAGGAAGCTGGGAATGATTTGCAAAATAAAACCCAGAACTCAGAGCAGTTATGGAAAACTAATTAAAACAGTTAAACTGATTTAGAAATGTAGTTTTTTTGTTGTTGTTTTTTTACAGCTCATATCCAAAGATACATTTTGTCTGTCTTTAGGTTATATAAATCAAACATATATTATATTATATTATATTATATTATATTATATTATATTATATTATATTATATTATATTATATTATATTATATTATATTATATTATATTATATTATATTATATTATATTATATTATATTATATTATATTATATTATAAAAAAGTATTATATTATATACCTTTATTCGTCCCACAATGGAGAAATTTCTCTGTTACAGCAGTAATTATATAATATAATAATATACAGTATATACAAAAACAAAAATTTATAAAAAAGAGTAGTATATTAATAATTAATAATATTGCACATTTCAAAAAAATTATTGCACGTTTAAAACATTTAAAAAATATGTTTGTGGTGTTTATTATTGCAGTGAAAATATTCTATATTATATTATATTAATTTTTTAACGTTAGTGCTATTACAGATAGTGTTATTATTGCTTGACTCCGTCCAACATGTATACACGTTAATCAGACTACAGTTGGTCTTGGTGTTTTACCCATCCATTAAAGGTTACACACAACGTGCGTTTAACTAAAAAGTCAAAAGAAACACAAGCGAGGTGAAGATATCACATTTTCAATTGCATTTGTATTTTAACAGATAACAAATGACAACTGAGCAAAACCCTGCTGTAGCTCAGTTATAATTGCCCATGTAAATGTGCATTAGTGAAGCTGCTTATCGCAACCTATTACATGGTTTTGTTCTTTGAGGGTTTGACTGTTCCACACCTATACCACAAAAGCTGACAGTGAAGGCTATTTTGAAAAGTGATGCTACTGAACTGATACAACTGAATTTACAGTGTGAAGAAGTGGTGTGCAAGTCCTTCCTACATTAATTTGCTTAGTGTTTAACAGACTTCATGTAGGATTGTGGCTGAAGGATAAAAAGACCAGTGTTTATGGGGAGCAAAATGTGGAAATGCGTGTGATGCACGTATGCGTGAAGATGGGTGTCTGAGGTACAGAGAGCTTTTTCAGATAAAAACTGTAACTCATTCTGCTTTTCAGCAACACTTCTATTTCAGATACTATTATGTCCTCACAACGATCCCTATTTCTGCTGCACTATCAAGACTCTTAAAAATGACTAGTGCTCTTAAAACTATTCTAAGCAAAACAGCTCGAGCGTTTTGAGAAGTCCAGTTTTAAGTGGCAAATTGTTTTCCCTCAATAGAGCCAGGCAATTGCTAATTGGATACTATAGTCAATTTGACTGAGGACTGATTGGGAAAGAAAGAGAGAAGGGTCCTTCACGCACTTGCTTTAGAGTGCACCTTGAGTGGGTATGCTAGTGTCTCAATGCTTTGGGATTTAAAGAGCAGAGAGACGGTGGCCCAGGTCCCAGTCTGTGGCTTTGGATAGTTGTGCTCGGGTTTCCATTTTCAAAATGTTTATCCCCCTGCCGACTTCACCGGTAAGGCAGCCGGTAAGCTGCATGACTTAAAGGTGTCTGTGGGGGGAGACGTGAGGCATAATCTGCCGGTAATGGAAGGATTTATTTCGAAATGCACTTCGATCTTCAAGCTCCACCTCCTATTTCCTGATTTACTCTGTTCTGCGGCACTCCCTCAGTAATAAGTATCTCCAGGAGTGATCTGCCAGGCTAAAGGCAGTAAGATGCCAGCATGACTCAGGAATGAGACGTGGTGGGTTGACATTTCAGTCCTACCTTCTGTAGGTGTCGTCCCCCCACTCCTTATTCTGACATCTGGAGTTGATCAAGCGGTCACTTCCTAGTGCTTTTAACCACCCTCACAGCTTAAAGGGGGTCGACAGCTGTTAAAACACCTGAGCACGCTTGACGGAGACCCCTTCCTCTCCTACCTCCCTGCAGAGGTGCACACATTACATGCTGGTGCGGAAAAAAGGGCCACATGCTAACTCAGGTGGCCTGGAAACCTGACACCACCAGGGTTCATGAGTCTAGACTAAAGTTCTGGCCTAATTTTCAGAGCATTTGAGGGTCTGCTGGGATTACAGCCCTACAGGTCTTTCCTACAGCAGGGAACCGCCATCTATGGGTAGATTGTATCAGCAATTTAGGTCTTGTCGGCGGGTGATCTTTAAGGTTGCGAGACAAGCTGGGGTTCAGACAGCTGTAGCCTTTTTGATCTTGCAATCTTCCACTGTAGCGGTCCAAAGATAGCTGTCAGTCACATACGCCTAAAAATAGTACGTCTGGAAAACAATATGTATCAAAGACACCTTGCGCTGTAGTTTAGGTTCACAATTATGTGACCAGTTGAATGACAGAAAAAATTTCGGATGCAAAGGGTGTTTTTAGTGTGAGAACAAAACAATGGCTTGGTGCTGAGGTGATTCAAAAAGTAGTTCATGACCTAGCCTTTCTTTCTGCTGCGACTCAATGTAACAGAATCAGTGTTAGCCTCTAGCATCCCTTGGGAGAGGGCATTATGGCTGCTGTATTGTTGGCTAACCTCCTGCCAACTGTGCGGGGAACAAAAGGCCGAGCGTTTATTACCAGACCCTGCTGTGTTAAAGGAAGCCCAGACCAGCCCTCCTTTCCTGGGGATGGCCTTCTTTTGGCTGTGCTTTCATCAAGCAAATGTAGCTTTTGTTAATAACCAGGTAGATAGCAAGCTCTTGAGAAATGTGGCATTTTATGCTTGCCATGAGTTGGATTACTGCTCAAAAGAGGCATGCCACTTTGAAATATGTGCCATCCTGTATTTCTCTGTTTTTCAGATAATTATTTTGCAATCGCTTGATATTTTAATATAATTTCTGTGAATTAGCATTGAACACCATGCTAATGGTTTTGAGGCTAGTTATTATTAGGTATCATATAGTTTTCATGAATAATTCATGACAATGATACATACATTATTTCAATAATTTAAAAAATGACTTGGGTTTTTCTTCTCTAATTAGTCTTTAAAATCATCTTCTGTATTCTAGCACAGTCATATGATAGAACAGGAAGTGGCAAAGAAAACAACTACGGTAGGCTAATTATTGATGAAAAAAAGGGCTGATTCAATTACTTCTGCTTCATACAATCAGAGTTGCTTCCTTGCATATCCTCTTAAAGTTTACATTTAGCACAGTGTGTTTGCTGGTTCAGCGTGTACTTGTACTGAATCTCTTTGTTGTGTTCCACATGTTGCAAAGAAAGACATGTTTATACAAAGCTGGACACAAAATGGCAGCTCAGCGCCAAGAGGTGAGCTTGCTTAGTTATCCCTGTCCATCCCTGGCTGCTAGAGCACATTTTTGGCGCTCGCCCTTGAAATCATCTCCACCTGGATGTTGTAGGCTGGAGTCCAAACACAATAAGGAAATAAAATACGAGTGTGAAAAGCTAGCAAGAATGGCTCGTCCCCCGCTGGGACCCACTGCACTCCACAATGCACTTCGATGACAGGAAAAGTTTATGGCGATTTGTTGAATCAAAAGGAGGAGGATGGGGGAAAATGCTATGAGCATGAGCTGTCACATTCCGCACCCATGATGGAGGCATGCATATTTTTTCACTAGCTTAGTCCAGCTGCTACATGCTAGCCTGAGAACTGATTGTCAGTGTTGGCCACAGGCCCACATGGAGGAAATTTGGGTTGTTGTTAAGTGGGAGTGAAAGTTATTTCCGCTAAGATTGATCATTACTGTACAGTATGACCGAGGGAAACAGTTGTGTGGGCCGTCTCAAAAGAGTATTTTGCCAACTCTTCAATGTTTTCATTAGCATTATGACACACTGTAAATTCTGATATACATTTTACTGTAAAGTCAACTCTTCACTTTTAATTTATGTCCTTGTTATCATGGGATAGATTAACTAGTTAGTCTTGCTCAAATCTATTTTAAGGCTGTATTGGACTTTAGGGATTGCTCATAGGCAGCTGGTTTGGTTGGAGATAAAGCTAACGTTGTTCAGTTGCCAGGGCTGATTCTATATTAATTGACCAAAATTAATTTAAATATTAAACTTAAGGAATGCTATTCAAAGCGTTCAAACATTTTGCCAGTTTGATGTATAATATACATTTTTCAACTCACACAAGAGAAAAGGTGAGTCGTTTTACAGCTATCATGTTGCTTGCAAAATATGACTTGCCAATGAAGCAACAGACTTTAATAGTCCCATTAAATGCATGTGGGTGTGGAACAGGATAAATATTTTTTTTTTCTTTGAGGCTGGAGTAATGAAGACCAAATGACTACTTCGAAGTCATTTATTAGATTTTTTTTTTTTTTTAACCTTCATCCTACCGATTCACTTGGGTGGAAAGTTTTGCCCTGGGGAGTCCATGGTTGTCAGTTCCTCTTACCTCAGACAACCATCGCCATCGACAGTGTCGAATAGGAACAGTGGGACAAATTACCCGCACTGTGCCCAGGGGGCAGGTGGCTTTTAGGGGTCGTTTTCTCAGGTCACATGTAGTAGACGTACATCTGTCACTGTGAAGGTAGCACTGGGGGACACACGGCCTGCCATTCTCTGATGTGTAAATTGATTCAAATTGACAGACGGTGGTACCTTTTGCTTCGTTACTCCCTGTGCCCTCTTTAACCGGAGGACAGGATCACAAAGCAGGGTTTGTTAGGGTAATCTAGGCCTTTGTCCACTTATCAACATGACGAATCATCTGTGTAGAGCTAGACGAGGTATAATGCATTTCCATTGAGGACCCGTTTATTTGCCATTAATTCAACACTTGAATTAATTCCCCCATAGGACTTTTTCACTTTATCTTATTAGTACACAGTAGTCAGACATGTATGGTTTGGGTTCAGGATGCTGAGAATGACAGGAAGATATTTGCATAAAAAAGTGTTAAATATGTGTGAAAATAGTCATCCTTTGAAAGTAGTATTGTATTTAGTTTTAGAAAAGTATTTAGGAGATACTATTCCAATAAATTATATATATAAGTGTTAACCTCAAGGACAGGTGTGTGGAGACCAGTGTCAGAACTTGTTTATCTTCATATGTCGTATGCTGTTCACTTTCATGTGTTGTTTATCTTCAGAAAACACGAGAAGGCTCTAATGAAGTTGTTTTTGTAAGACATTTACTTTTAATGTTAGTGACTGACAGTAAAACATCAATCTATCTATCTATCTATCTATCTATCTATCTATCTATCTATCTATCTATCTATCTATCTATCTATCTATCTATCTATCTATCTATCTATCTATCTATCTATCTATCTATCTATCTATCTATTTTATTTATTTATTAAAATTATGTATTAATATTGTTTTATAAAATTATTTTTACTGTTGTCTTATTTGATTAATGGTGCGGTTACTCCTCAGAACCCATTGAGAATGTGTCAGTTTAAGTTCAAGATGTTATCTTTAGGAAAAAACATATTTATAACACTGCATACAATCATATAGTACCCATTTGACAGGTTATAATGACGCAGTGGAATCTTAAGTTGGTTTGTACAGTAGCAATGTACTGTAAATGTCCTTTAAGCAACTGACCCATTTAAAACGTTTGTGTGTAGCTCAGCATGCAGGGGTAGTCAAACATGGCTAGAGGTCAAATTTACATGGTGGAGGCCTGCGTGTTATTGGTGCATGTTCATCTGGGTCGTTGAGCAGCACTGGCCAATCGACAGAGATCTGCTGAATTTTATAGTTTCACTACTGCAAATGTTTTTTTCACAGGAAATTAGCAAAGAGGTGGAAGGACAGTGGCTAAAAATGGCATTTTGTTTAAGATGGACTAAAAGATGTTTGACGTTTTTTTTTGTGTGCTTGCACACATACAATGTGTACTATATGGAAGTCTAAAAATGGTCTTGTGCGTGTATGTGTGTGTGTGTTTGTGTGTGCATGCAAGACTGTGATGTACTGGAATGGGATCATTTCATACAGTGACTTTCACGAATATTCATGAGGCTCTGGTGATATCTGTAGTGTTATTCATCATAGAATAATTGCATAAATCCTGTTCAGTGAGAGAACCCCAGATGCCCCACACATTTAATCTCAGAAATTATATTGCTCCCTTGATCTACTTGAACAACACTCGTACTAGAATATCCATGGCGAACAAGAACGAAAGGTTTTTCAAACATTTGTTTTGCTTATTTACATCACGGCACTATCGCACACACACACACACAGCTCCGTGTCAAACTCCCCTCCGGTTACACTAGTCAGAAATCGGAAAAAGAGGAAACAACATACCAAACAATATTATCATAGAAACATCTATCCATTTATATTTCCTAACTTTTTTAACGTGCTGAGATGTGAAGTCTGCGCTCAGAAATGTAGAACCAAAAATGAACTCCACTAGCAGGGCATGCTTCTGTGCCAGCACGCATAAATTACATCACATACAAACCAGTTAATATTTCACAAGGGAATGAAAAAAAAAACCCAGAACGAATTCTATGCCCTGGACCAATACAAGCCAGTTGCAGATATTACAATACATAGTAAGGTCTGAAATGTGTTAGATGTGAAACAAAGGGTTCCCTGAAGTCAGCCTCTCAGAGGTCAAAGGTCAACCCGGCACATCTGACATACTGCACATTAAGATGTGTGGGCCAGGGAGCCTTGAGGTACTATTTGCCACCTGGCAAAGATCAAGTCGTAGCGCTTTGTTTGTGTGTGCGAACGTGAATGTGTGTTTTGAGGGCACCTAATTTTTTTTTTTTTTTGTATTTGTATTCTTTAGTTTTTTTTTTCATTCTTGTTTTTTTTTTTCCCAGCTAAAATCAGGAACTGTAGAATAGCAACAGAGTGAAATAATTCTGCACACTGTTTGCCTGTAAAGTCATTATTAAATGATGTATGGAGAAAGTGAAGATGCATTTTTGATTTGATCTGAAACATTAGGAATTAAACATGTTGCTTTCTTTTGTCAAAAAGGGTTTGAACATTTCCAGAGAGCACTCCCACCTAGGTCAATAAATAATTCAGGCTTTTTGGAAGTAGGCCTTGCGTCCCCTTGAGAGGCTAGCGGGCTGCTAAAGCCGGAATGGCTTCATCATTTCTAGCATTTACACGGGCATACTGTATGCCGTTAGACTGGAGATCATCTTCTCTGAGGCGACTTTTCAGGTTTGTAGAGTGTCTAGATTTTTTTTTAAACGGTGTGAGGTGATTCCCCAAAGCGGCTTTCTTGCAAATGAATGTGATATAAAATGTGTAAAAGAAGAATTAGTTACAGTTAGGAGAAAAAGAAAAAGGGAGAATACCTTTCTGAAACACACACTTTCTTGCATACACAAATAGAGCAGTTCATATCTTCTTGTGTTAGGGCCTTATCAGAGACAAACAGCTACAGAGCTTTCTTTTTCCCTCTGTCTTTTGACAAACGACACACTGTTGCAGCAACATTACCGGTATGATGAGGTGAAGTGTTTTTTTTTCTTCTTTTTTTCTTCTACATGACTGTGTTTTGTTCACCTTAACCAACCTCATCTCAATATATCTTTACTAATATTAAAAGATAGTTCACCCAAAATTAATAATCTGTCATTGTTTACTGTCTTGCAATTTCAAACCTGTATGTCTTTCTTTCATCTATGGAACATAAAATGAAATATGTAGCAGCATGTCCAAGCTGTTTTTTTTCTTCATGCCATAAAACTGAATAGGGACTTTTCAGGGACTGACAAGCTTCAGAAATGTTGTAAAACTCCCAAAAAAAGTCCTTGTTGCTATATTGAAAATCTTTTGAGCAAGTTGTAAACCATTTTACAGTTGTGAAAGAAATTTAAGTAATTTACTGAAAGTCTTCAGCTCTCTCTTCCTCCTTTATTTAAACAGGATGTGTGAATCAACAATATTCAGCATCAATGATGGATAAATTCCAATTTTATTTATTTATTTGGCCCCAACCTAGATGACATTTGTGCACTCTGCCTGAGGGGATGATTTTAAGTGACTAACAGCTTATATTGTGGATTATGGTCTGTTCCTCACTCAAATGTAATGTATGGTTTCAAACACATGGTGCATGATTTATATTGACATGTCATTGTCATGTTTAGAGCTTCTTAGGTCCAAAACCCATTCCCTTCCAGTCTATGGAAATGATCAGCTTGGACATTTTGTGCCAAAAAACAAACAAATGTGTAAATGTTGTCAGAATCTGTTGAAAAAAATTACCTTTTCTATTTAAATATATTTTAAAATGTAATATATTTCTGAAATGTCTGAGGTGAATTTTCAGAATCATTATTCCAGTCTTCAGTGTCACATGATCCTTCAGAAATCATTGTGTTAAGCTGATTTGCTGCTGAAGAAACATGTATTATCAATGTTGAAAGCAGTTGTTCTGCATAGCATTTTTGTTGAAACTGTGATACATTTCTCTCTGTATTATTTGAGGAACAGAAAGCATTTATTTGAAAGTGTAATCATGTAAAAGCCTTTACTGTCACTTCTGATCAATTTCAAATGACCTTGCTAAATAAGAACACATTTCTTAAAATAAATTAATAAAAAAGTATTCATATCTTTCAAACAAAACACAACTGTAATGTACATGCAGAAAAAGATAAGACAGTAAATCCTAAGGGTAAGATATCCTGATATAACAATTTTGCTTTTCGACTATAGATTCTTTTCTTCATTTAAAAGGAAGTTGAGCTCAATCAAGTGACACGGCCTCTCAGTCAGATGTTCACTTCTTTCTTTGTGTGATCCATGGTAACACAAAATATTTGGTAAACAGGCAGAGGACCCAAGGAAAATATGTGTGTAGCTGTGTGTGTGAAGGCACGGTAGCGCACATCAGCGGCCTGTATATCACATGCTTTGTGATACTCTATCAGAGTTCGAACGAAGCTTACAGTGACTCACAATCTCACCAGATTGTTTACACCAAGAATCTTGAATAATGCTGCTAAGATTGTTTCAAGGCCGAGTTCACTGTATCACGAGAGGTAATTATGTAGGACATACACATTACATAAATTTATATAAACAAACATTTATATAAACATCTTTTTGACTGCTAATTAAATGGCTAACGACATACACCCAACCTATAGCTGGAAAGAATAAAAAAAACAACTAGTCCTTGTGTGAAAGAGGTGCAGCAGCCATTTCAGTTAACGTCTGCTCAGCGCCCATCTCAAGGTGCTAAAGGCTGATTAAGTTCCTTCTATAAGCGCTTCTGGCTCAATTGCTGGGCCCCAGTGATCACACCTCTGAAAGTGGAACTTGCCACCCTTACCAGGTCACACCTTATCCCCCTCATGACTGATAAGAGCAGCACAAGGGCAGAAAAGAGCTTGTGTTAGCGGATACGTGATAAACAAAGCAGCAATAGAATTTTTTTTTCTTTCTTGTTTTTTTTTTTGCGCCACTAAGTCACTGTGACATTCAGTGTAAGTTTTGGTTTAACATGCAAATGCTCCATTTACTTGAGAGACACTAAAAATAAAAGGAAGTGATGAAATTCTTTATTTTTCATTCATAATGCCTTGAAATATTGGAGCTCAAACAGTTAACTGTCTTATAAGAGCTCAGAAAATGAGAAGCCGTATATGGGAGAATGTGACCTATGGTCCTTCACCCTTGTTTAAATAACAGGTTTTGAGACCGTGGAGGTTTTTCTTGGCACCTGTTGAAGTCAAAACTCCCCAAAACAGACAGTTTCACAGGCTTTTGTATTTTAAGAAAACATATATTTTTGGCCACTGTCTAGCTCTGGTTTCCATGGAACTCTGGGAGAAGGTCAGAAATCAGCTTTCTTCTGAGGTGACCATGCAAAGATCTTGTTATTTATTGATGTATTTGTTTAGCCATTTTTAACTGAAAGGATTGAGCTGTATTGCATTGCTAAAGGCACAGTTGTATTACCCAACAGCTAAAATCAACAATAGCAGAGCCAGCGTTGAAAGTTTATGAACATAATAGGCATAATTATACAGTAGAGTTGTGGTGAATGAAAAAGAACAATAAACATTGGGGTGTGAAATAAGAACCTCGGTCTTATAGGGAATTTATATGGTCCCTTTTAGTCTGTAGGTTTCAACACAAACTACCTGATTCCATTTTTAGCAAACAAAGAGTTTTATGGTGATATCCATTTAACTTCAGTTAGAGAACATAACGTTTCTAGATTGTATCATTGAATATAATTGTAATAATTTGATTAATATTTTACAGCACCTCACCATTATCTTGAGGGATTTAGTCACAAATCAAGCTGCATTGAGCTGCAGAAGCTCTTGAAGTGACTGTCCAGGGTACAGTAACTCTATTGCTGATAATTCAGCCTGTTTGTAAATGGCCTCGGGTAGCTTTATTAGCCCAACACTTTGCCACTCCCTGCGTTAAATCATAGATGATTTTCTAACAAAGCGGCAAACCCTGGCTGCTCATGAGTTAACATGGGTCTTTCCTGTTCGGTGAAAGCCCTGCGGTCCTCAGCATTACGAATGATGTGGCTTCTGAGAGCCTTAACACAGTCGACAGATTGAATACGACTTCCGTTTTAGACGATAATATGATCCGCGTGTGCTCCCTGGAGGTGTCATCAAGGGGAAAGACGAATCCTCATCGCTGAACAGAGGAAGTGAAGGGAACAATGGCCCCCTCAATATTTACTGGTTCTCCACTCTAAGCCTGTCTTATAATCGCCTGAGCCAAGGAGATGTTTATGGCTTCCCCCTGGACTATTTGTATGTATGCTCTAGTGTGTGTGTGTGTGTGTGTGTGTGAGAGAGAGCGAGCTTACCCAAAGGAATAGTTACAGAGGGAGGCTATAGCTTTAAGCTTTGCAGTACCTTTTGATTCCTGTAATCGGCATTCTAATTATCCACTTGAGCTAATTAGCACCTTGCGTTACCCCAGGTGTGTTAATGTAAACATCATCAAAGTAGCTCACTTTCACACTCTTTGATGTGCTCCTAATCCAGCACCTCCTCCCAGAAAACCAGAGATCTTCATCCTTTGCGTGTTCCTGAGTTTGAGTATATATATATCTTTTATTATTCAATTAATTAAATATTTTAAATATTAACTTATTTATATAAAAATAAAGTTTTTTTTATATTTAAATCCACACAAATAGAATCTAATTAGATTTAGTATGTTTAGATTTTTTAAACTTATACAATTCTTTCATGTATATAAATGTTTAAATGCAACATTTTAAATGTAAATGTATGTAAATATCAAAATATTTTATTTTAAGATTTATTTTATGTGTACTATTTTAATTTCATATGTAAATATATCAGTCAGTAAGATGTATTTGGTGCAATCTTATAAAGGCGCAAGTCAATACGAGTCACTTATCAGCACTTTTGTCAGCATTGTGAATGTTGTTGGTCATTCATTCTGTTCTTGCCTCTATAAAAATTCTGACAACACAGAAGCACCGAATATGGGTCCCTGGTGCATCCTATGGGTCACCTGACCTTTCATGGTAGTTATGGGGAAAGGGCATTAAGGGCCAAATCGTTCTCTTGTGTGCTACCTGCTGTGGAAACTATTCAGGTAACCAAACTCCTCACACAAGTGTGTATGTGTTAGGATGTGTATACGGGAGGGGGTGCTGAACAGATGTGTTTTACTCCCTCATTAACATCAGAAAGAGCTTCTCTGATTGAAGGTCCTGGACCAAGGGGGCTCTATTTCTCATTGGATGTGGACTGTCCCCATTCACTCAAACACACTAACACACACTGACCTCTTTAAAAGGCTCCGACCTACACTGCCAGCTGGCAACTGGTTAGGTTTTGCTGTGGTCTCCACAGTCCACACCACAGATCCATGCACATGAGCTCTCGGAACACCTCTGGTCGCACACACCCATAAACATTTTGGCAGCTGAACGCAGGCATGCACTTGCCATAAAGGATCTTCCCAGTGTAACGTTTCTGCTGGGTCAAATGGCCCATATGAATCAATTTCAAAAGTACATTAAAATGTGAAATAAGCTCCAAGACATTACGTATCAGCCACAACCCAAATTCAAAAACCTTTTTAAATTAAATACCTTCAAAATCCCTCCTAACTGTTAACTAGTTGAGAATACGGCATCCACAATCGTCAACAAAGTACTTAAGCGGCGAGTCGCATGGCGATTCAGGTTTCGCCCGGCTCTTTTTCAAGTCAAAGGAATAAGGCTTACTGTAATCTGCACTGGCAGCTCCGTATGTTATTATCGTGTCCTAATTAATCTTACAGGAGGTGTAATTCAACTTCAGATTAGGCCCGCACCTCACACAGATTAATTAATGTCTCTAATCAGCAACAGCAAAATTAATTTTGCCCTGATTACGCGCTTTTGAATTTGCATGTGCTTAAAGCAGGCTCTTTATTTCATTATGATATCGAGAGCAGATTCTTGCACTTGCACACACACACACACACACACAAAACAGGTTAGGCAGCCGTGAATGGACATGTACGCGTACACACAACTGGATGTAGGCATAATCTGTGTTATTCACTCGTGTTTTGGCACACACAGCTCACAAGGCGGATGTACACACACGCTTGCAGCAGTAGCCAGGAGCTGTTTGCAGTAGAGTGTTATTGATGGGGCTGTGGGAGTGATGGAGAGAGAGAGGCTAAAGAACAACGCAGCAGATGCGCTGACAGTTGTTCACAGGCAACCTTGTGCATGTTTAATACCACCCCAGCTGATCCTGGGCCTGCTGAACACAGGAGAGCACAGCTTCCATCCAGCATGCGTGTGTTTGACAAAGCCATCTTTGCTCCCACATTAGAAGATATGAGCTGCCAATGTATATGGAGAGATATAGGAAGAGAAATCGCATTCAGCTGAGTTAGAGGTGGGTGAAATAGTACAGTAATGCATGGCCCTTATAGCAAGATGGCACTCAGCTGTTAAGATGCATTCACAGTATAGAAATTTCTGAAAAATATTGAGGTGCACATTACACTGTCAGTAGTGTAACAGAAGTCAGTATCAAACCAAGCAGCGTTGTGTCGATCAATGCAAGCAACTTTTGAACACATTGTGAAATCTGCATGGAGAGATCGTTCATCTTCACAAAAAATTTCCGATTGCGTTGATTCCTATTGAAATGGTTGGATATTCTTAACAATATAAATGTGACCGCTCCTCTACAATCAAATGATTCTCTTTGAACCAAACATACAACTCTCTATCCATAATTTAAGCACTTACCAACTCAGAGAATGTGAGAGGTTTTTAGGGAATTTTCAGTTTCCCATGCAGGCAGCACTTGTGAAAGTACAATTAGTGGTCATATGCTGTGAACATTTGCCAACACACACTGAAGAATGTCCAAAAAGGAGAAGATTTGAGAAGAAGGCTTGAAATCAAACCATGCATCGCTCAATTCTCTGAGGGTTTCTTATGATAAGGTAGAGATTGAGTCTTTGCGGTGCCAGTGAAGGAGTGCTTGTTTTCTTTTATTCCTTTTTCTTCTCAAATGAAGCACACCATAAAATGGTGGAGGGCAGAAGAAGGAAGTGTGGGAAGGTTGTGGGCAGGATGGATGGATAGATAGAGCCACTCCTTACATGAATATTTCATTAGCAACCTGTCTGCTGGTCTGGAGCCTTCATTTAAAGCCCCCCTTTGAGGTCTTATTTTTTTTGCTCCATCTGGACCTGTTAGCTTTCAGAAACCCAACAAGCACCTCTGGCAATGCCACTGAGGAGTCTTAGCAGAACCCAAGCTGTTTCCTTTTAGTTGTGCCTTTTGTCTGATAGTAAACAGGTATTAGGGAAAGATCATTGTGTTCCGTTAAATCAGCCTTAAATAAAAGTATCCAGAAGACTGGATTCAATTTTTCTGAAGTGGTGAAGTTGGAAGCTGTTTCAAGTGGAGTTACATTGATGGCCTATGGGGATGATTAATTGTATTTGCACCGTAAATATGTGCTTTAAAGTTGTAATTCACCCAAAATTACAAATTCTGTCATTATTCATGCACCCTCATGCCAGTCCAAAGCTATCTTTATTCCGTGGAACATAAAAGATATTTTAGTTTTCATTGGTAACTAAAACTGTTATTTGGTTACCAACGTTCTTCAAAATATCTTCTTTTGTGTTCCACAGAAGATTCATACAGGTTTTGGAACATCATGAGGGTGAGTAAATAATAAAACAATTTTCATTTGAGAGTGAACTACCTTTTTAAATCAAAACAAGTGTAGTAGTTGTTGTGCTTTGCATTCTTACTAGAGAAAAATCATTGATTTTACCTCTGTAAAAGGGACACAAACATTTCTTATGTAACCCAAAATTATGTAAAGTGTCTCGTTCATGTCTCTCTGAGAGGGAACCTGGTGTTGTTTTGCTCGTGAAACTGTTTGAACAGCTAGTGACCGACGGGCCAATCGCATGCTGAGAGCCACCGAGCATCTGCCGGGAGATTTGCATATTAATTGACCCATATTAACTTCCAAAAAAATTGATAGACTCCAAACTCAGCCAACAAATTCATCTGCCTGTGATTCTAAATCCTCACCTGCCGATTTTATGGTAAAGTATCACGGTACAAAGACTGTGCTCAAAGGAAAGAAAACCTAAAATTGCAGGTTTTGTTAGCGTGTGTAATTTGCGTCGTCTCTTTTCAGCTCTCTCGCCCTGGGGTGGTTTGGGCTTTTTGTGGTTGTTCTTTTCTCCCAGAGTGCAACCTGACTGATAGTTCGCCTGAGATAGAGGTTGACTTCTTTATCTTCCTCTGTGCAGCATATTGTGTTCTCTCCTCCTGTCTTTTCTCCTCCTCAGGGTAGCCCAGTGAGCTATTGTGTGTCTCCAGCCCTACGAACTTACACACACACATACACACGCAGGCACTCTGAGGCTGGTAGAGGCCCAGAACAGTTGTCGAGAGAGAGAGGGGTAACATGTGCATGGGGTGGGCACAGATGGTGGGTCTGCGTGGGGGAGGAAGGGGGAAAGGTGGGCCGTCTGGCGGCATGAGCAAGCCTCAGAGAGCTCTCTCTCTCTCTTTCTCTCGCTTCCTCGCTTCCCCATCTCTCCTTCTTGCCTGTTGCGTTGGGTCCTATAGTAGACAAATGGGAGTTTAATTCAATTAGGGCCAGGCTACTGTTGCCGCTTCACGGCAGGGTCTGTGGAGCACCGCCACCCATTTACAGATGGGTGCACACTAGATAAGTGCGCACACACAAGCCGTCTCTCTCACTCTCCTTTTTTCACACTCACAAATATTGGCAAGTACTGAAATACTTAAATACAAGGAAAACAAAGACTACCACAGTACACACACACACACACCCTCTCCAGGTTTGCAGTAATGGTTCACGCATAGCTGAGTTTTCACTGAGGATCACCGCAGCACAAAAGCGGCCCCTCTCTTCCTGGGCCCTTTGTTCCCTCAGCACCAGTGTGACCTCTTCGGCTGCCCGGCCTTAAAACAAACATGGAGAGCCTTCTCCCCCATCACATGCACCATAAACAAAAGCACTTTCACCAGCAGTTATCTACATGCTAACCCTACAAGAAAAAATAGACTCAATCCAGACACTATCTGTCAGGTTCAAGGCCTTCGCTGATATAAGCAGCCTTGCGTGGGAGTCATGGTTTCACCGGTGAAAAGTGTGTAGTTTTGAACAAAACTGATTTTAAAGGCACCATCAGCATCATAATTGAAGTTTTGTGTCAGCTTTGAGGCCATCTATATGCTAACATGCTCTTAAGATTGTTTCATTTATAAATGCATACATATACTCTTTCTTTCCCTTCTCAGAAAATAAACAAAAATACTTTTTTTTTACGATTTTATTTTTACTTTTATTTTATTTATTTTGTATGATAAAAGGCTTTTAAATCCTATACATAATTTAATTTTTTAATTCTAATATTAAATAGATTAATTATTCATAAATTCTATTTATTTGATTATTAAAGGCATGTGTTTCTAAAAGGCAGTAGGGCACAAGCTCTTGTCAAAGGATTTCATGTTCTTAATAGACTACTTAAAGCTATTTTATTCTGTAGAACTAAACTGGATACATTATACAACTCAGTATTATGTCCAACAGGTGAAATGATACCATTTGCTTTCAGAATGTGGCATTAATGTTCCCATTAATAATAAAAACCTCTGATATTGCAGTTATTTTCCTATTAATTTTAGATAACTTTAGATGCCTCAACATGTGCTTTACCTCTGTGCTGTTTTTTGAAGCACGAAATAGATAAAAGTTTGCCCTCCCTTGTCCTTTTTTTGCATGAATGGAAGATGGCTGATTTGATTTACATGGATCATTTCCAGGCTATAGCCACTAGGCAGCGACCTCCTTTCAAATGTTTGAAGTCTTACCTAGTCGCCCCCCTCCCCCAGTGCTCACTCAGGTGATGCGCACCACACAGGAGAGAGAGAGAGAGAACAGAGCAGTTATTTTCCACCGTCTGTTCCGCCGGGTTTCATTACCGTGGCAGAGAGGCACCTGGGAAAGACCTGCGGCAGGCTCTCTGATTCTCAATATGGATGTGGAATACGCACTCACCTTTCTGTTTCGGCCACTAGGAACAGATGGAAAGGAGATGAAAGAAAGCGGAAAGGATGGATAGCAGGCGGATTACCTGTAAACAGGGAATGTTGAAAAGGTGTGTGAGACAGTGGAGGTGTTGTTCAGTACAGATGGATGTGATTGCTGAGCGTTCGCCGTAGCAGAAGCCTTTCCTGTCTGAAATGATCAAATGCTTGAATCATCCTTTGACACACACCAGTGAAATGGCTCCAATGGACCTTGTGGCTTTGGGTTTGCAGGTGTGTCTACAGTGTTCCCCCAGAGAGCTGGGAACACACTCCGCATATGAGATGAGAGGATTGTAAGAGATTTTGACAGAGCACACACATACCTGTCTAAACAGCTAAACTGCTCAGAAGAACATGTGTATGTGTGTGCGTGCACAACTCCAGGCTATGGAATGTGCAAACCTCTTCCAGTTAGCGAGAAGAGACACTTAGTTTGTCCAAACTGGACAGACACAAGGTACTGTTTCTGTAATTATATTAAATGTTTGTTTGTCAGGTTTTAAAAGAGTCTGCCTATGTAGTTTGTAACTGAGTTCTTGTTAAGGATGACTTTTAGAACCATCTTGAAATACATTATGCCTTATTCTCAAATGACAGCAAGCAGAATGATAGGTGGGGTTGTTTGAGAAAATGAAATAGCAGAGAGAGAGAGAGAAGGGAGGGAGGGAAGGAAGGAGGGAGGGGAGAAGGGAGAAGTCAGGGTGAGAGAGAGAGAGAGAGAGAGAGAGAGAGAAGAGAGGTGGCCTCTTTGTCTCTAGGGTGAGCACAATGGACCGTTCACTGCAGGAATTATACAGCAGGACAGCTGCCGGAATGGCACACTAAAATGGCAGCCAATAGAATTACAATGGAGGCTGGTCTACACAGGAGAAAGTGCATTTGATTGGTAGATTGAAAATAAAGTTACAAAGTACGATTTAATCGTAGTTCATTTCTTACTTTAGTTTTACTAACATATTCAAAATAACATTAATAATTATGATAATATTAATAATAATATTTCAATTAATTTAATTTAATTTTGAGTGCATTCCACATTTTTTATTTGGATTTAATTGCAGATGATGATCAGATTTTATCACCTGAAAAATATGAAATTTCTAGAAATTACATGTATTACTGTCACTAGTAAGAACTAGTAAAAACATATTATTACAATGATGACAACATTCATACAGTGATGTCTTCGTTTAGCTTTCTTTTCTTTTTTTCTTCTTCTTTTCACCTTTTATTTTTTCACTTTTTACTCCCGCACACAAAAGTGCACAGCTGCATACAATATCTCGGTCACATCTGTCACACCCATGTGACCTTAGAGGCAAATTGTTTGATGGATTGCTTTGAGTGTCCATCACTTGCTTTTCTATCACTGACACACAGAGGCACACACACACACACAGGCAAAGTATCTGCTTGTCAGAATTCAAAACATGCCTGTTCCTTTTTCCAAAATGCTTTTCAAACCTCAGCGTTTTCTATTTCTATTTGTGTCATGAGAGAATCTATGCAATTATAGTAAATTTAGAACATACTTTCAGAACAAATCACACTGACTTTCTGTAACAACAAAACAAATTCTCAAGCATCCACTCAAGCATTCTAGCTATGCCATTAGGAATGTGGATGGCTAGCATATGTTGTCAAAACTCTCAAAGCAAGAACAGGGAAATGTGATGTAAAGAGTTTAGTGTTTTGTGTGGGCTCAAAGTCAAACCACTCAGCAGTTCACTATTATTAATATTCAGCCCTGACCTCTGTATTCATCCTCTTGATTCTTTTCCCAGTCCTCCCACTTCTTTCTTTTTCTTCAGAACACTCCCACCATTCAAACTCTGAATGATTGGCCACAGCTTTTTAGCTCCGGTACCAAAAATTCAAGGCTGTCTTTCGTAGAGTACCTGTGCAAAAAAGTGAAGTGCACTTATCACTGGCTTAAAGACAAAGAAATATATGAGTTTGTGTGAGAGAAAGAGATGAAACGTGGGAGGATAGAAAGGAGGCAAGATAAAGTTGCTTTACGTCCAAGGTATACTCAGACCACACAAAGAGCCTCACATGTCTTACTTTCAACCACTCCCTTTATGTCTCTCTTTTGCTTTCTCTCACTTGCCTTCTCCTTTTCATTCAAGGAGGGGGGGTCTTCACCCTCGGCCTGAAGTCGCTCCTAAATAATCCCGCTGGTCACACCTCTTAGTTAGAAAGCTTTTTGTCCCACGCCCCTCACCCCCGCCATACCACCTCACCCCACTCTTTGGTATTCAGCCCGGGTCAGTGCATTTCGACCATCCCTTGTACCCGAGATGGTTCCCCTTTTAATTTGCACCTGTTGCGCAGTTGTCCGGGGGAGCAAATGCAGCCCCACGGATCAGACAAAGATTATATTATGATCAGATACGTGCGGCTAATCTTCACGTCCTCTGGCGAGAACCGGCAAAGGGAAGCAGTCAGCCTTTTTTTTTTTGCATGGGAACCTGTGAAAAAAAAGACGTCATTGGAATTTTTTTTTTTTAAATGAATGGGCTCCTAGGGAGAGATTAGGGGTAGTTAAGGTACAGAGGAGGGAATGGAGCGTTCCACAGCCCAGTTGAGTCCATTTGACGCCAACGAACTGGGAAATAGAGTACTGATGGAAGAGAAAGTTTGTTGTTTTTTTTAAACTCTGTGTTCAGAAGAGGGAGAAAATTGTCCTGAAATCAGCTATTAGGTTTTTTAATCTAACCATTAGAGAAACTTCCCACTAGTTCTCACTGCTTTGGCAGCGTGCCTCTGAGATAAGGTGTTCGGAGAGCCTGGGGAGATGTATGCTGTATTAGGCAAGGAAAGAACTTCAAATGAACCTGAACGTTAGACTGTTGTTCCCATGATGTAAGCTTCATACTTTATTAGACCCTCGCCACCTCTCACCCCCAGAATTGTGTGGGCTTTTGGTTTGCTTCATCATGCTCTCTTTTGTTGTTTATCATGCAATCTGGTCTTGTGAGGCTGACATCAAGACTTTGGAAATATTCTAATATGATAATATATGTTATTACTAAAGTATTTATTTTAATTGTTTTATATTATTTATATTATCCATGAGTGAGAAAAAGTTTGATTAACCCTTAAATTTTACACAAATCTGAAGAATTTATTTTCTTTTCACTGGCAACCTCAACTATCCTGCGTTGACTTTATTACCATGTGTAAAAATGTGGGGCAACAGGCCAAGATTGATGCCATATTTCCATACCACTTAGACTGCACATATATCCATACCACTTAAGACTGCTCTTTTGAGATGTGGGTAAACTCACATAATAACATGTGAACTCTGTTCTGTCCTCAGTGCTGAGTTATGAAAATGTGGTGGATGCGGGTTCAGGGTCCGACGAGGAGGACAGATTGCTGGGTTCTGAGGGCGAAGGCAGTCCAGCAGGTGTGCCGAGTCTGGAGGCCTCACCCCGGGTAGCCCATGCCCTTCTCTCCTGCCGGGGGGATGAAGAAAACGAATGCCAGGATGGGGCCGGGGTCCATGTCTGGCACCACGGAGACCTGAATGGTTCAGGTAAGAATGAGAGCTGAGAATATTAGATCTAATGGTGGTTTTAACATATGAAACATAGCTCAAACAGAGGTTCATTTTTTATATATTTATCAAATCAATTTTCATATTACTAGGATAGAGCAGCTTTATTTACCAGGCCAACACCTAGCAGCTGTCTGGCATTTTTGATGTAATGGCAACTTTTAGACTATTAGTTCACTGTTCAACTTTGCTTTCTTACTGTTGTCACAAAGTAGGTTACACCTAATCTTTAGTGCATCATCACTCCACACCCCTTTCTTCTGGCTTCGTTTTGACTCACCCACCCAAAACCAAAAGCGATCAAGATCACGGACAAGACTCAAGCTAGTGAGGCTTTAAAGACAAATTCTCTTAATTAGGATAGCAGAGCTATCATTTAGCAGGAGCCTGCCCTGCTGAAGACTCATTAAAGGCCTTAAATGAAATTTTTAGCATTATGATGGCCATTTACATACATAATAGGCCCACAATTCCCTGGGCCTGGCTGACAGTTACAGAGTGAAGGGAGAACTCATGCACGTCGCCCGGTTTGAAAAAAATAAAAAAGAAAGAAAAAACCCGACCCCCAGCAATCAGTCTCAGCTAATGACTAAACCATATGCATCACTTAACTTCAGAGAGTGTCACAGTCACAGAACTAAACAGGGTCTTCAGGGATGTGTCATTCGCTTGAACAGTGTTTTGTTTAGTTGATGTTCACACTATGATATGCTAGATTAATGAACGTGATCTGAGTTTGAATGCTATGCCTATGGCAGCATAGCATTAGTTTATCTTAGTGATTAAACACGAAGAGAGGAGTCGACTCGCTGAAGAAAAAAAAATACCATAGTATATGTTGGTAAATGCAACATCATAAAAGAGCCCGCATGAATCATCTTGTGCGGTGCTTCCTCTTTGCTGTGGTTGCTTGAGAAGATGCACCTCAAGTCTCTTTTATGTGCTCTTTTATGTGACAGTGGGGTTCAACAGATCACTTGTTAAAATCTTCTAATTTGCAATTTTTTGATTTATAAATGGAAAAAATATGATCAGAATTTTTTTTGAGTAAAAAATTTAAATGACTAATTTCATGATATATTTATTTCTCATTTGGCTAGTCAATCAAATCTAATGTACTCTCCAAAAGTGTAGGGTCAGAATTTTTATGCTCAAAGAATGCTCATGTTCACCATTTTAAAATATAATTTATTTATGTGCTGGCAAAGCTGACTTTTCAGAAGTTCTCAGTGTCATATGGTCCTTCAGAAAATATTCTAACATGCTGATTTTGTCAAAGGTGAAACAATTGTGCTGCTTAATATTTTTGTGAAAACCCTTATAGTTTGATTCAGGATTCTTTGATTCCCGTTATTTATTCAAAATGATGGCATTTATTTGAAATAAAAATCCATTCAACATCAACATGTAAATGTTTTACTGTCACTTTTTTAATAATTAATGTGTCCATTCTGAATAAACGTATTAATTTATTTAGAATAAATCGTTCTGACCCCAAACCTTTGAGCAGTAGCACATTTATTTGTTAAATATAAATATATAAAATATAATTTTACATCATAACTTTTCATTATTTAAAAGGTTTTTGTTTATACGGATGCTTAAATAAATAAAATTCAATGCAGTGTCAAACTTTTGGACAAGACTGTATATATTACTATGCACGGGAAGAACATGAATATGTAAAGTACTTGTTTTATTACACAGCATAACAATATCAGCATTTGGTAGTACCAGCACTTATCAGTAATGTATCTCCAGTGTTTGTAAGCGTATTTATAAGCCTTATTAGTCCACTTCAAATTGACCATTGAAACAAAATATTTAATTGTGCACCAAAAGAGATCTGGAACTACTCTTGTGTTGCAGTGGTTAAAATCACACGATTACCTCAGGGGGCCTGCAAGTACCACAAGCAGAACTGAGACTCTAATGTAGTTGCCATTTTGTCACTCGAGGAAACGTATTTACTAAACATATTTTCAGTGCGCTGCACATGACGTTCGGTTCTCTGTATGACCTTAAAATATCCACATGCTAATACTGCTAATCACTAACCCTCCCAAAGACGTTTTAAGCCAATGTACCTCAAAGGAAAACATAACGCTGAGAATATTTTCACTGGCTCCAGGCGTTGCACTTTTATCTGCATGGCACAGAAGGAGACAATTTCACCAGGAAGGGGTTTCGAGAAGGCAAGCCCCCTATTAGTAAATGCCTTGTTTTGTTAAAAGTTTGTTCAGTAAAACGCATCCAAGTCTAGTAAAGCTTTTGATGCTCCAAACATCCCTTCAAGAATCATTGCAAGTTTCTCTTACAATGATTTCAAACTATGCTTTGAAAGACAACTCTTAAATGTGGTGAAAAGTGAGAGAATTCTCCGACTTTCAGAAGCTCTCTCAGTTGTCATGCTTAGATAATGAGGAAGGAAGTGGAAGGCAGTTTTGAAATTAAACAGTACTTATGCCGTGGAGCCAACCGGGTGTGTGTGTGTCAGGAGTCTTGAGTACCCTTGTTTTCCCCCTGCGATGTGGTGTAAGAGGTGCTGTATATCCTCCTTTTGTGGGGGAAGCTTATGATACTTGTGACTGCCGGTACGAGGTCACATGAGGGGGAGGAGGAGGAACAAACACAATAGCTGCAGTATATGAGCAAACTCCTCTCAGACCACCCTCTTCTCCTCCCTAAATACCTTGACATGATTTCTTATGGCCAGCTTAAGAAAAGCATGTCATTCTCTGAGCTGCTGTTAACATGTTTGAGATATATCTCTTCCTTATATCCTGATACATCCTCTTTTCATCAGCATGATTTTCTTTTTCACTTGCTGTGTCATATTTATCTCATTTAATTACTCTTAAACATACGTGAAGCTTGTAAAGGCAGACGATTTGCTGTAGAGTGATCTAAAACAGTGTTTTCTATCTTCTACCTGACATTATTACAGATGAGAGAAAAGCTGATTACAACTCCATGAGCCCTGACATCTCTCTCCATGGAATTGGAAATGGTACAGGTAAGATCACTTCACAATATGTTGAAATATTCATGGATACAGTAGATACGCAATAAATAACTACATTTAAAAAGTTGAGTCAACCATTTTAAGTTGTAAAATGTCTCTTAAGATCATGCGTAAATGCATGCATGGCACACACTTGAGCATCCGAGATAATGCTTCTTCATCTGTGTCCATGGGAGAGGGAAAGTGAACATTTTTTAGTTGAGCGCGAGTGCATGGCAAATCACATTTTGAAGCCAAATTGAGTTTAAGACCAAAATCAAATTTGTTCAGTCCATGTACTTTCAAATTGATTACAAAGAAACAATAACATTTTCATTTACTTCCCCAAAGGGTCCAGTGATCTGAAGAAAAAGTATAATTTGGAAGAACCTCTGTCATATTATTAGTTATCTACCCACATTACCTCATGTTTTTTATATAAATCTATGTTGTTGTTTTTTTAAATAAGGCACTCTTGTCTATTCATCCTGTCAGTATCCTTTAGTAGTTCTCCATAAAGCATCCAAAAACCTATTGTTTACGAAAATCACGTTTAAAATCTTGTTCTGTGCAATTACACATAACACATGATCCATAATTAGATTATTGGGTCTGATTTTATGTATACGATGAGCAATACAAAGTGAGATCAGTTACCCCAGCACGCCTAATTGCCATATAACTCAATTACCCATAATGCTGGAAATGTTTAAAGCATTTTCAAACATGCAAGAGGATGCTTAAAGAGTGCTTGATGATCAAGCTGGCTCCTATTAGTCTTTGAAGTGGCCATTATGTTGTAACTTAAATAAATACTTCCACCTTGAAAGGCCTTCTAATGGTTTGGTCTCCACTACATCACACTTAGAGGGGCCAGTGTCCTAATATTCAGCTTGGTCCTTTCCAATGACACTGAGCATCAACCACTGGAATCATTTGTGCTTTTTCTCCCCACTTCCTGTGTGCAGTTAAGGGTATTGATGCCTCTTCAGAGCTGGAAAGCCTCTTTGCCAAGAGGAAACTGGATGACGGTGAGGGACATGCAGCGAGCATTGCAGAATACCTGCAGGATACTGTTATCATTTATCCAGAGGACCCAGAGGAGGGTACACGGCTGGGAACACCAGAGGCCAATGGACAAGATGAAAATGAAAATGGTAGACATTCAAATAAAAATAAAAATATTATGTAAAAATCTGTTTCATGGCCAGTGAGAATATTTAATTTCTAATTTTTGTAAAATATCATACAATACAATACCTTTTTTTATTTAATTTAATTATATATGAAAATTAGTCTGGATGGACAAAATGCTAATATTTAGTTTATTAAAAAAATCTACTAATGCAATTTGAATTATATAAATTAATAGCAAATGTGGACTGTTTGTGATATCTTACTATAAAATACATCAAAAAATGAACAGATGAATGAAGTAATTCTTGGCTATTTTATATTTCTGAATGCAGTGCTTTACTTATCGTTCTCCCGTGGCCTCATATGGCAACTGTTTGTCCCACATATGCTGATTTTTTTCTACTTCAGTCCCCCTCCTTCACTCTGTTCGTTCCTTTCAATTTTGCCTAGATCTGGCACTGAGGACGCCAGATGCCTTTGCCCAACTGTTGACCTGCCCCTACTGTGACCGGGGCTACAAGCGGCTGACCTCTCTAAAGGAGCACATCAAGTACCGACATGAGAAAAACGATGAGAGCTTCCCCTGTCCCCTGTGCAGTGACACCTTTGCCTACCGCACCCAGCTAGAGCGCCATATGGCAACACATAAGCCTGCCAGAGATCAGGTGAGACAAAGCCCACCTCACTCATTACTTCCAAATCATGTTTTTTGGGATTATTATAGAAATGTATTCATGCGTCTCTCATTCTGAGCACTTACTTAAAGGGATAGAGCACTCAAAAAATTATGATTTTCTCATAACTTACTTACCTCAAGTTGTTCCCTCCCTTTATATATTTCTTGTTTCTGTTGAACACAAAATAAGATATCTTAAAGAATAATGGTAATCAGACGTTTGACAGTAGTCCTTGACTTCAGGAAAAACAAAATACTATGCTATGGAAGTCAACGGCTACCATCAACTGTCTGGTTACCAACATTCTTCAAATGATCTTCTTTTGTGCTCAATATAAAAAAAAAATTCATAAAGGTTTGGAACAACATGATGATGAGTAGAATTTGACAACAGAATTTCAGTTTTTGGGTGAACCATCCCTTTTAGTACATGTTAGAGGAGAACACATTTTAGCCTGTTGCTGGCTCCAGCATTGAACGAGCTCCTCCGGAAGCTCCTTAATACTTGAATCCTTCACACCAGAGCCACAGCTGTGCACTGTCATACTCCCCTGAGTGTCCGCCCACATGTGTGGGCTGTTCTAGCACATTGAGTCCTATAGGCCTTTCGACTTCTCGCATCAGCTGTTGGAGTAGAGTCAACTCAAAAGATGCAAGGAAAGCTGATGTTAATTCTGCCTTTTAGGTTGGACTGAATATGAGCATGCAGTGATATGGATTTGTTTTGAAGTGGAAACTCTATATTGCAATATTATGAAAGGAAAAGGTCTGCTTTTGATGTGGAAAACGGGTTCTTGGTTGTTTGATAGGATTACGGTATAACAGGATATCCAGCATTTAGACATTCAACTTTGAACCTTAAGCAGACTTGGGCATATTGAAAAAGAATGTGTAATACTTACCTAGTACTCTTATCTTACTGGCTAATTCACACTCACACACATGCACACACATACATACACACATATGTACACTTCTCCAGACTGAATTAAACATGACCAGATGGCTTTTTTTTCCTGATCTAGAGTATCCTAATCCTTAAATGACTTTAAGTGTTTGTTTATTTGCTCTAAAGGGGTATTTTCCTGAAGGCTTTGAACATCAATTCTAAGGCTCACCTTGATAGGTTTAGTTTTACATTTCAATGTTCATTCTGTGTATATATTTGCATACACTCCCACAGTAAATGGAAACCCTAATACACATCTTGGCCTACACGAGTATGACTAAACTTTTGAAGAAATAACTTCTGAATAGTACTGTACATAGTGACTGTTAAGTAAACGTGGACTCCCACATATTTTTCACAGACCTTTTGTGTCTGTGTGTGGGGTGCAGGGTGAATGCTATTGTTTTTGTTGTGCATCTGGGGCCCACATTTGAATTTCAAATGGAGGAAGCGCACCTACGTTTAACTTTGAATGGTGAATACAGACACAGCCTACACTGTTTTAACTAAACCTATACAATAAATGTTTAAATCATGTTGTAGTTTAACGGATAAGGTAGTGCAAAGGTAGAAAGTCAGCACTACATTTACATTTACATTTATGCATTTGGCAGATGCTTTTATCCAAAGCGACTTACACTGCATTCAAGGAACACATTGAATCAGTTCTTGCTTTCCCTGGGATCAAACCCATGACTTTAGCGTTGTAAACACCAATGCTCTTCTGGTTGAGCTTAATTATGAATTGAGTTGATCATGTGAACTTAATTATGCAGAAAATTTTTTTTTTTGACTAACCATTGCTTCTGCAGCCTTCGACACATGTACATAAATACAATTAAAGACAAATTTTCTGTGTATGATTTCTAATATAAATACATTTATTAATATTAACATTATTTTAAGCTTCAGAAGGAACCTTATAATGACTCTATCTTGGCTGTTTTTTAACTGTATTAATATATATAGTCTTTCTCTCCCTCGCAGCCTCAACTGCTAAACGAAGGAGCTGGTAACCGCAAATTCAAATGCACAGAGTGTGGAAAAGCCTTCAAATACAAGCATCATTTGAAGGAGCACCTCCGCATTCACAGTGGTAAGTGTTTTATTGAAAAATATATTGAGAATCTCTTTTCAGGACTGTCAAAAGAATGCCAATAATATATGTAAGATAACAAATCTTATTCATATGTCTCTAATTTTCCTAATGGTAATTCAGTGTGGTTTGGATATTCTAGATAGATGATGAATATTTAAAACCATAATTATATAATTACACAAGAATTATTTGTTATTGTAGAAATCCCATTATCCTATCAATCATTAAGCTGAATGATGGAATGGGGGAAAAGTTAAATTCAATTCTAACTTAATGTGTAAAATATGTAAAGAAACATCACTTAATGTTTGTGTTTATGCAATAATAAAAACAAGACATGTTTTGATTTTTTAAAGGGGAGAAGCCGTACGAGTGCTCCAACTGCAAGAAGCGCTTCTCCCACTCTGGCTCCTACAGCTCCCACATAAGTAGCAAGAAGTGCATTGGCCTTATCTCTATTAATGGACGGGTACGCCATGGAGTCAACAGCAAGCCTGGCTCATCACCAAACTCTGCTGCATCCTCCCCTGGCAGTCCTGCCTTAGCTCAGCTCCGCCACAAACTGGAGAATGGCAGGTCCATGAGCCTTCAAGACCCATCTGCCCATCCAGACATCAAGTCTGAGCCCATGGACTTCAATGAATACCGTCTTATGATCGCATCTCAACAAGAATATGGGGGATCAGGAGCTTTTCTCAATGGTGGTGGCCGTGGAGGTAGTCCTTCAGGGATGCACAGTTCATCTCAGAACCCGTTGCAACATCTAGGCATTGGGTCGGACTCTCATCCATTGAGCTATCCAGGGTTCATCAACAACATGAGTGAGGTTCAGAAGGTTCTTCAGATTGTGGACAACACAGTTTGCAGACAGAAAATGGATGGCAACCCTGAAGAGATCTCTAAGCTCAGAGCATACATGAAGGAATTAGGCTCCCAGATGGAGGAGCAGAATCGGGTACTGGCCTCCCAGCAAGCCTTCCTTGGTGTTGGACACAACAGTCCCACCAAGACTATCATTGACTACACACTGGAAAAGGTCAATGAAGCCAAAGCATGTCTCCAGAGTTTAACAGATGATTCTAAGAGGCGGATGGTGGATATAAAAAAAGAAAGATCCAGCCACACCATGGATCTTCTATCTGAAGACAAAACACAGGAAAGGGATGCACAGTACGCACCGTTTTCTTGTCAGTATTGCAAGGAGACATTTTCTGGCCCTATTCCATTACATCAACACGAGCGCTATCTTTGCAAGATGAACGAGGAGATCAAGGCTGTCCTCAAACCAAATGATACTGTACCAACCAGTCGCAGGGGGCTTATCGGCTCTGAGCAGCATGATGGTATGATCTCATCCTTTGAGAGGAATGCCACCAGCCCAGTCAACCCTTTCAAGGATCACATGTCAGTACTGAAAGCCTACTTTGCCATGAACACTGAGCCCAACTCAGAGGAATTGAGAAAGATCTCCATGGCAGTGGGTCTACCCCAGGAGTTTGTGAAAGATTCGTTTGTGCAATGGAAAGCTCAATCTCACTATAGCTCCTCAAGGAAAAGATCTCCTCCTCCTGAGCGAAGTGGAGAGCTCAACCATGGCTTAAGCAGGGAGTCCACTTTTGCCCGGTCACCTGTTTCTCTTGGTCAATATGGGGACTCAACAGCAGAGATCCAAGCTATTACCAATGGGGATTCAGGGCACAAGTTATCCAAACCGCATCAGTTTGCAGGCACCAGGCAGACCAATGAAAAGCCAGTTGACTCTGTGGACCACTTAAGAGGTGAGACACCCTCACCTTTAAATCTCTCATCATCATCATCCAAACACTCACATAGCAGTTCGTACACCCCTAACAGCCTCGCCTCTGAGGATGCCCATGGGGAACCTCTGGACTTGTCTTTGCCAAAACAAGTTTTCAAGGCAGAACGGAGGCCCAAACCGAATGGTTTTTCTGTTGACCACACTAGCCACTCCTCTGGTCGTGAACCAGGAACAGAGCCTTTAAATTTGGCCCACATCAAGAAGGAGTTCAATGGGCCCAATTGTTTGGGCAATGAGAATCAGTTGGAGAAAAGCTCAAGCCCCATCTTTAGCATAAACCCCTTTGGTGGTGGCCACATGTACACTTCGCTTCCACCTCATGGAGCATTCCCTCCACCTACTTTTATGTCTACGGCTCAAGCCAGCATCCCGGGACTCAGGCCTTACCCAGGGTTGGATCCCATGAGTTTCTTACCACCTATGGCTTACACTTACGCAGCAGGAGCAGCCACTTTTGCTGAGATGCAGCAACGGCGGAAATACCAGCGGAAACCAGGCTTCCAGGTAAATTGAATGTTATGCTTCTAGGAAAAATAATTCCAAATGTATTCCATTTTATTCATACTTAAATCTTTCAAAAAGTGTAAGAGAGCATAATCAAATCAAAAGTTTTGTCATGCATTTTGTCTTCATCAAAGTTTAATTTATTTCAATGTAAAATAAACCAATAAATAAGTTTATAGATGTTATAAAAGGTCATTGCTTCCTAAAAATATGTTGTTTACAGCATTTCCTTACTCTTTTACCTACATTAATTCATAGTACTTTCTGTACTTAGAGAGAACCCATGTAAAGTCCTCTTAATATCAAGCCATATGTCCCTCTTTTGAGACCTTTCAGGCGATAAAGGCCTTATACAGGTTATAGAGATAAGCTCTGTCCAGACGACGGATCAAACATGGGGAAGGGGCTGTCTGTTCCTAGGTGACAGGTTAGGATTAGGATTTGTGGCAGGTTAGGATTGTGCGAAGTGTTTAAAATCTGTTTCTTTTGCAGGGGGAGCTACTGGACAGCGCAGGGGACTATCTGTCAGGGCTAGAGGACCTGACAGACAGCGAGTCGCTTCTTGCCCGGAAGAAGATTAAGAAGACTGAAAGTGGTATGTACGCGTGTGACTTGTGCGACAAAACATTCCAGAAGACCAGTTCCCTCCTAAGACACAAATATGAGCACACAGGTATATCACATTTAGACAACTCTTTTTTTTTTACCCTCGTCCATACCCCCTCCAAGTAATTCCCTTTGACCACATTGTGTTTTTTATCTTGTTTCTTTCATTCCTTTCCTTCTTTATTTTTTTTCATACCTACTTTTTTTCTGTCCATTGCCATACTTTTGTTGTACATTTCAAACCCATGACAAAGGTGTAACGGTTTTCTTCCTTTTGACAGGATCAAAGGGGAATTATAATTTTTTTTATTTAGCATGTGACAGACAACATTTATAATTATTTTTTTCACCACTTTCAATGGCAGATGCACACACACAATTTCTCGTATGTGCGTTTTGTTCAATTGACCACAAAAAAGCTTACATTGCTTATAAATTGAGAATTTCGAACACCAGTCGATATGAAGACACATTGTCAGTACAGTTTCTGGCATGCCAACATGGCGCAGTGTGCCAGGTGTGTGAAAGCCTGATGTGTGCATGGCATTTCTACACTACAATGTGACCTACCCTCCTGGGGGACTCCTCTCTTTCACACGTTTGCATCATCCTCACTTACATTCTTCGGTCGGAATTCATAGAAAGGAATCTGCCATCTCGTCTATTTTTGAACTTGATGAGGGGAGGTGGGGAAGGGGACCATCTCAAGTATGGCTGCTATGGAAGGTGTTGCAGGCATGCCAGGGCTATTCATGGCCAAGAATATAGTACATCTGTTCATGTGCTTGGAGCTGATGGCGAGTGTGTGGGTTTTTATGGCAAGTGTGTTACTGGTGGAATTACTGAATGCCAAATGGCAAGTGCCTCCTCCTACTTCACTGATTAGAGTTGAATTCATTTCCTAGTTTCTGTGAGTAGACGGTGTGATCCAAGCTGGTGAAAGAGGAAGGTGTGCAGGAGGTGAAGCATTTGGTGTTTGTATTACACAAGGCATCACAAGACAGATGTATATCTTATCTAAGCATTTTCATATCCCAAGTCATGATGTCATAAACTCTGTCAGGGATGCTGACTGCCTCACTTTCACCTTGTGCGGCATGGAGCGATAATCACCTGATCTTCTTGGCTGCATTCAGAACAGTCACAGACAACCTCAGAATAGCACCTCAGGATTGTGGCTTCCCCCTCACCTCCCTACACTGGTTTTGGTAACATCTAAAATAAACCAGTGGGATTTGTCACTGTTTGATACGAAGGGGTTTCTAGTCAGGACTACTTCTTTACAATTTTTATCCCAAACAACAGTGTTTTTGTTTGGTTCCTTTTTTTCTTTCTTTTTTTTGTCGAATTGATCATGAGGTACAAGTGAGGAAGGAGGGATTTGTGTGGTTACTTCAAGGGTGTGTGTCTTAGTAAATGTTTTACCTTACATTTGACTGTAATGCAAACAATATATCTGATACAAGTTTGTGCATCCTTCACAGAGAGAATTTTCTTATTGCTTTTTATAGCTTTAAGATGGTTATGGATGCTGTGCTAACCTGTTGGCTCCTCTCTCTTTGTGTCTATGCAGGAAAACGGCCTCACCAGTGCCAGATTTGCAAAAAAGCCTTCAAACACAAGCACCACCTCATCGAGCACTCACGCCTACACTCAGGCGAGAAACCCTACCAGTGTGACAAATGTGGCAAGCGCTTTTCCCACTCTGGCTCTTACTCACAGCACATGAACCACCGGTATTCCTACTGCAAACGGGAGGCGGAGGAGCGTGAGGCCGCCAAGCAAGATAGCCACGACAATGGCGGACCCCTGGAGCCCACGGAGCTCCTAATGCGTCGGGCTTACCTTCAAGGCCTCGGGCCCCTGGGATTTTCAGATCCAGAGGACCAGACCGAGGACATAACACGAGAAAACACCATCTTGAGAGACGGCACTGAGGGTCGGGCCAGGGAGGCAGAGGAGGCGTATCCGGAAGTGACTGAAAGGCAAGAGACAGGGTTGGTGGAGGAAGATAAAATGGAGGTAGAGGGAAGGAGGTTTGAAACTCGGAGCCCTGAAGGGACAGCAAAAGATGAGAAAGAGAGCAAAGCAATGGGAGGGACAGAGGACGAGAGCTCGGAAGAGGGGAAATTAGCAAGCAAAAGAAATCCTGATGGCGAGAGTGAGGATGCTGATTAACTACTGCATTTCGGAATAAGCTTCTTGTTTTCTTTTACCCTCAAGCTTGCACCATGCCCTTCTTCCGCCCCTTTTGGAGGGACTTTGAGCCAGATTCACATTTGTACCACACTGCCACATCTTGGTTATCTGAGCGTGCGCCTGAGGCTTGCACTCATTGATATAAAGAGTGGAACTTCAAAATCAGGCAACGGAAACTAGGATGGAACATGAAGGAATCCATATTATGCAAAAATACAAGTGATAACTATTGTCAGAAAAAAAATAAAAGAAAGGTTTTTAAAATGTACAGAGTTTTCAGCCAGAAAGCTGTGTGGTGCTGATTTCCATATAACTCCTGTGTTTCATTGTGGTCGTAGCACAAGCCTGGAAATTGCACTCTGAAAAAAAAAGTATTAGAAAAAAAGGAAAAATAAAAAACACAAATAAAATGAACAAAAAAACACTTAGGTAAAAAAAGCATTGCCTATATGTACTTATACTGCTCTTGAAGACGCAGTAGTGTGTAAGTGTTATATTTCGTCTATCACTTACTGTGATGCCCTTGGTTTTCCCTTTCTTTTCCTGACCAGCCATTCAAGTTTTGGCATCTCACCGTGGCTTTTTATGAAGCGACTTTAACTACATAATACCTATATGATTCTTAAACATACAAAGTCTTAAAGTTGGCCAGGGGTGGATGGAAAGAGTCTGGGTAACTGTAATGACGAAGGCTCATTGTATGAGATAACGTCAGAACCCCTGTGTTTTTTTTTTTCGTTCGAGAAAAGCCTTATATGCAAACCCTTTCACCTGTGTTTTCTGCAAGTGCCATCCTTGTACAGTATAAAGCGAAGTCAACTAGTGTTCTCTTTGCACCCGCTTTAGTATTAAATGAAATATTTCACCTTGTCGTTTGAAATACCTACGTCAGTATTAGTATATCTAGACTGCAGTTGTTTAGTTTACATATTGTTTGTGCAATTTTCTGTATTTTTTTAAGATCATCTGTCAGTATTATCTTGGTTTGTTTTGTTTTGTTCAATACAAAATTCATTTTTATTTTAAACTACCATTTTATTTATGTGACTCATTTTATATTTCCTAATTATATTTATTTCATACTGTAGTGTACAGTATTATAGTTCCTTGATATAGATATATTTTAGTAAATAAGGATCCTTACAAGTGGAGCAAATTTTACGTAAAGAGAGCATTTATTGTATCTGGAGCGATTGCTGTGAATTGCTCTTCATACTACACTTACCTGATGAAGGAGAATCTACAATTTGGGAACTTTTGATACAATATTGTGAAAACACTGTATTTTTGACTGAAAGGAAAAAAAAATTCCACTTTATTCATCTTATTTGTTTTTCCTTTTTTCCCTTTTTTAGCTAAAGAAATAAAGGGGGGAGGGTGTCTGTGGTTGTTGGGATTCTTTGAAATGTCTGTTGAAGTATAATTTAATTTTTAATTTGTATTTTTTCTTGAAAATGACCTTGCTCGAATAAATGTAGCCCAATTTAATTTTGAAAGCCTGTGTAACAACTCACTTAACAAGTCACTTAAATTTCCTCACAAGTTGACAGATATCGACATCTAATTAATTACTTTAAATACAAAATAATCATTCCCGTATAGCCAAGAAAAAAATGTGTTCAAATAGTTGGCAATTTAGTATCTTTGATGTAATGTATGTGTGCGTGCGTGCGTGCGTGTGTGTGTGTATGTGTGTGTGCGCGCAAGTAATAAGTAGTGTCATCCATCAAACATCAGACTTTAATATTCGCCTGTATCTTTTTTTTGTGTGCTATCATTTAATTAATTACTGGAACCTTTACCTTTTGATGTGGATTACACATAGCAATATAATCCACCTTATCAAAGTCTCTCACAGTATGATAGCCTTCTATTAGTCTCTTTGAAGTTGAATGATGTTGGGTTTCGCTAAATTAACATCAGCTGCAGGCTGCCAAACTGGCTGTGAAGTCTCAATGTTGGAACTCTAAGGAGTTCCATTAACCATGACCTTGCTAATTTTCTCAACTCACATACTCATCTCAAGTTTAATTTTCAAGCAACTATTCAAGACACTTTTCTCCCTGCAGGGATGTACAGTCCATTTCATTTTAGAAGCTAAGGTTACTGTATAAATGGCCCTATCAAATCGAACCACATAGTACTTATACATAAGCTAAATTATTTTGCAATACACATTTTCTCTGCTGTCCAATTTGGGGGAATAAATGCATCTTGCATGAGTGGGAAAACCACTTAAATGTGTTTATGTTTTGACACTGATTGATAATATTTGGGATACTTTATATGAAATAATATTCCAAATATCTTGCTAATTAAATTCAGTGAATTATAAGTGTAATTAATCTGTTCTGAGACTGTACCTGTAGTTGTTCTATTTATGTGGTTTTCCATTCAGGTGATTATCTGAAAGGACTGTTGTAAGTGCTGTTGACCACACTGTACATTACCTATGACCTCTGCACACAACATACTTATTAAACACACATCCAAATAAACAAAAGGCCCAGAACATTTATGACAATTAAAATGATATCAGTCTGACACACTGAAGTTGACTACTGACAATATTAGGACAGGCTATAAATGCAAGTACAGTATAAATATAGGCCTAAAGAACTCAATGAATTCAACTCTGGCAAAACCAGATTTCATTTAAATAATAAAAAAGGTTGTATGTTGGGGATAAAGAGTTTAAAAAAAATCTAAATATAAATAAAAATGAAATAAAGTATACAAACCTCAAAAATGGAAAAAAAGTCCTTTTTTGATACCAGCATTTACCATTAGAAGTGAATAGTTTTCAACAAAAAATACATATCTACTACTGTAAAACTGTGGTCACTTAGTATTAGCGCCACTGTCATCAATAAATCAATTATGTATTAAAAAGTGTTTTTACGTTATTTGACTGATGGACAGATAAGTGTGCAACATGGTAAATTGACTGCAAAATATAAGTATACTAACAACATATTAAGACGTTGATGAAATTATAGAAATAATAGGGAATTCATATAAAATAGTGGACAAATAAGCTACAAAACTTTCTGTCCATTAGAAAATATTAATAAATATTAAATGGCACGATTGTCTGTCATTCTGAAAATGTTAGTTGTCTTGAGTTCCACATAAAACTGCTCTCATAAAAAATCCACCAACAAATGAGAGGTTTTATATGGATTCTAGCAAGACCAAGCTGGTCATTTATGCTCATTATGGCCCAAGCCGATCTAGATGATGGATCAGCTGGACTACCAGCTGGTGAGACAGAGATCAACCATGTAGACCTGGATCAAGCTGGTTAGGGTTAGTAGATCACCTTGGAAAACAAACCAGCTTCCATGGCTAAAGCTGATATGAAAGCTGATCCAAAATTCTAAACAAAATAAGTTTATATTATAAATTAACACTACACTGTACAGGTATTGCTCCATATTGAATTTACCACAATATGAAATGAAATAAATAAATAAGAAACACACACTAGCACATTTTGACGCCTGCAAACGACTTCAAGGCACAGCGCTGGAGAACGTAACGACGCACAGTGACATAATGACGTAAACACGCGTCGGTTTTCCAACCAGGAAGAGGTAAGACTGAATTTAACACGTGAATGTATGGATATTTCAGCCTCCGTTACAGGTTAAAAACTTAGGAGTACGTTTCAATAGCTCGACTAAAACAGAACCCAATATGCGGTTGTCCAGTTATAGCTATATATGTGTTCTAAACAAATATTAAAGTTATTTTTTCTCATTGCTGTGATGTTGAGTGAAAGTAATAATAAGATATTATTCATAAAACGCTTTCGTTTGTATACAACGTTACACCTTTCTCGTATAGTGGGTGGGAATATATTTGAAGGATGTGTTTTATGTCTTTGCATTAGATGAACGCATGTGCTCTTTTTAAAGCACACCTTCCAAACAAAATACTTCATGTAAAGAAGTTTGCCAGGTTTGAATCGAGTAAACTGTAGATACAGAATTCACAATTACGACAGAAATATATAACACAATAAGAAGTGACTACAAGCATCCACTAAATTGATTCAATATCATAAAAATAATAATTTTGAAACGTGTTCTGGAGAAATGAATTGGCAGAATTCATTGCCTTATTATATAGATGCCAATTGCTTTTGAGGTTTATAATGTTTATTACACTTTAGCTTCCCATTATGTTTGCTGAATAAAATCAGGATCGTTAAACAGCATTCGGCTATTTGGCTGAAATAAAACAACGATTTTATGAAATAATAATTCAGAATGACACACTAATTATATTATTAATCAGTAGTCACAGAAATGCTATAATTGTAGACAAATCCAATATGTGCAGATGAGTGAGACAAAGAAGAGTGAACAAAATCTGATATATTAAGATGTTTCTGTTGTGGTTTTATTTATTTAGATCATCACTATGGTACTGAATGCAATCTTCCTTTATTCTAAATGCTGCAATATGGTGAAGAGTAGTTTCTTCAGATCTCAATTTGCATGGTTTCAGCAGTACCAGCTGTTTTGCTTGAAATGACTCAGCTAGAGGAAATGGACAATGTAGCCTCGAAATGTCACAAAGTTGGTCTTGAGATTGTTGTGACCCGTTTAGCCTAATGCGCATTGTTTAGTCCCTCTTGTCATATTGAAAGGGGATGTAAAATAACTTTTTAAACATCAAATTATTACAATAAAACAACAACAATATTTACCTGCCCTGTGGCATAATTTCAGAAGACAAGAATAGACAGCAATTTGTGCCTTTATTATAGTATTGTTTAAAAAAAATTTTTTTTTACTTATTTTTGAATGTCTGTTTTGCTTAATTCAGTCACAGAGATTTCCAGGTCATTTCTGTTTATTGTGGAGTTATTGTACACCCGTAAAAGAAGGAGAACCTGTGTACTGCATTACATTTTAAACAGGAAACAAATTCTTACTCACAAATGGAAATACATAGACATGGAAAGCTAATTAGATATGTGGGGACTTTTGGTAAAATCTGTTGCTACATTTAATCCATTCCAGTAAATTAAAATTTTCTGCCTTACATTTTAATTCTCAATAATGACAAAAAGAGAAAATCAGCATTGGAACATTTTCCAAATGCAGTTTATGTAGCTAATAACCTTTTGAAATAATGTCATCCACACATCCAATTACAATTTTGAAGCGTTGAGGTATCTATGTCACAAGATGTTAAATTGTCTTGATAGTTTAAACAAGGCTCTTTGAACTGCACGCCTACCATGTCTGTGATGGGGGACATTTTCTGTTTTCTTATCAAATCTAACAGTAATAGGCAAAATGTTCTTCAACTAGACATTTGAAATGAGCCTTCTGAAGGAAATGTCTTTCAGAGGATCTGTACAGGAATCAAAAGTGTTTAGCTTTTGTATTACAAAAAACCTAGTGTTATTCATAATGCTGTATTCTGTCACCTAATTGTCACCCATACATGATAAAGAATCAGGTTAAACTCTTCAATTCATGGCACATGATTACCGTGTGCCTGCCGTTTCGCCCGCTTCATCTCTGTCAGCCGAGTGTGTAGTGATTAGCATATAAGTGCTAGCATGTAATTACAGAGCAGCTTCCTTTCCTTTAATGATTACCGTTAACACAAAGCCTCTGACGAGGTGAATGAGGACACGGCTCACTCTATTAAAGGACAGAACAGACACTTGGATGGTCTGAAAATTTAATTCGTGGAAAATGTGAACTTCCTCTCGCTTTTCTAACATGAGATCAAAGGCGTTTATGAATAGTACTTTGTGCCCTCGGTGCATGTGGGGAACCTTCTGAAAGTGGCGATGTCAGTCTGAGCACTTCGAATTAAAAGGTTTCAGGAACAAATGACTATCATTTTTCAAGGCTTAATAGTGTTTTAGTTGATTGGGATGCCACTCAGTTCAGCAGAGATTGTCTGGAGGTTGAAGAGGTTGTGTTGGCAACATTCATTAGACCAGTTTGTTAAACAATATCATTGCAGAAAAGCTTTTTTGACAGTTATTTCATGCTTCTTGAGCTGATGAAATTTTATTACTCGTATCTATTAACATTGGAAAAGGAAGTTAGGTTAGAAAGTTAGACAATTTGTGTTAATTAGCCTTTTCTTTTATTCGATGTGATTTCTAACAAACATTAGGACATGTACTGAAAAAATTGTCACATTTTAGGCAGTGAAGAATCAGCCATGGTATTAACAAGGTACAATATTTGTTTGAGTTATAATATTACTCAAATATGAAGTCATCTGAATGCAAGCTATGGAGACGGCCCGGTGTCTGAATTCATGAGCAGTGAACTTTGAAAGAGCTCCACGGTTTGCCCACTCATTCGTGACCCAGACAATATGTGATGGCAATAATATTTTTTCCCTCTGTGTGTAGGTTTTCTTTTTTTAATTTGAGCGACCAACTTGTGAAAACAAAACACGTCGATATGTGTCTACTTCAGCTCTTATTGTGCACTTCATTACATAACATGCCTCCCAATCTGTCGTGACGACTTGCTTGACTTTCAAAATGAGCACCTCGTTGGTACATGGGTCAATAACAAATAAGTGTTTGCAATAAAGAAAAATCTCTAGTTTAAAACATGCAGTTTAATTTCTTTCTCTTACACCTTTACTGAATATGTGTGTATCTTATAATTATTATTATTAATGTTATGTTTTTTAACATTAATAATACAATTTAATTCAGACAAATGTTTTAATAAAACATGCTTGTCATAAAAGAGGTTTAGTCAAGTTCTTTTTTCTCTCCATAGATTTTGGAAAAGATGAGCGTCATGTGATTGACTGATATGTATACATCATTTTAATAGCCCAGTTTATTTAGTTTGGTGTTTTATTTTGGAAACAATCCTTATGCAGCACAGTCGAGGCTCGTCCTCATGTTGTTCCTCATATCGCTCAAGTCTAATTTCAAGCGATCAGCCGTGGCTTTGGTCTGCTGTGTGGGAGTACATAATCGGATGTTTCATTCTGGCTGAATTAGCCCTCCAGAAAGACCACATCACTTTAAGGCCTCCTCCTGCCCTGTCAGAGTCCATCGCGGGTGATGACGCAAACACGCACGCATTCACACACACATACACACTCAAGACATCCACGGATGGCTAGAGGCTGTTAAAATGAGGTGTTGAGAGTTGGCTCACACGCTCCAATGCGCCATGTTTCTGGGTGCTTGTCACTGGGCAGTGCCATGCTATCCGCCCCCCTGTACTGCCACTTATTGGTGCCATTGGTAGAGTCACTTTTACTGATGGGTTTAATCGTCAGGATTGGTACTGGCGCTTGATATGACGTCTTCGTGCACTGCCCCTGCGGATGTATCAGCTGCATCCCAGTTATTTTTTTATTTTTTTTCTGTACTCTGAGGCTGAATCTCCCCAATGCTGCCTGTTCCCCAGCACTTTGAGAGCCAAATGAAATCCTGTATTTCATCTGGAATAATGCAGCGTAGATAACTGCCTGTCTCCTCAGGAGGGGGGTGTATGTTTTTCTAAAAAGAAGGAATTTCTATGGTTAATTCTGTAGGTGAGCATAGCCTATAGGTAAACTTGCCACTTTCAATGTTAGTGAATTTCATCAAGCTTCTTCTGTATATATTTATATGAATAATATGCAATATAAATAGTTCAATTTTATATGCTAATTTCTTTTTCATATGGTCATGACTTGGCAAAAGGTTAGCTAGTTCTTTATATTAGTCTTAGCCATGCAAATGCAATTTTTCATACCGCCTTCAAAGGTATTTTGACTAAATCAGTAGAAATTGAATCCCCACTCTGGTATGGTGTCTCATTGATTTGCTCATTGGAGTTAACGCTTACACAGGCGAGCCTTTTGAATGCAGTTGAGCAATGACTCAGCATCCATCGATAGTCATGGCTGCTTTTGGTTGTGAGGTCAGGCACCGCGGGGTTTCCCTTTCGCATGAACTGTGTGGGGGGCTGAACACGACAACATTAACCCCTCACTTTCCTCTCCATCTTGAGGTCAAATGCTTTTCACGCCTTACCTGTGCAAAATGGAGGCTCTGAGGTAAAAGGGTAGAGGTAAATCACTGTGTGAGAAAATCCCACTCTGTGTATCCGAGCGATTGGAAAACCCCAGCCTTTCAGGTTAGACATTTAAACCTACTTGTTATATTTCCAGTTCCCTGTTGCAAAGTTTTGATTCGTTTTCACAGTTCTGCTTGCTATGAAGTGCTTTGCTCAGCAGTGTTTGTCACATGGGTGTTTAGACTGGCAAAGAAAGTATGGTCTCTTACCACTTCAATTCAGACGAACAAGTTATTGACATTCTGAAGTTAAACTTCAAGAGTGTCGTCTTGAGAGCATCAGCTTAGCTCGCCTTTTTAAATTGTTAATTTCTTAGAAGTTACTTTGCAAGCTACAAACATAAAGGAATTTAAAAAGTAGTTAGCTGCTACAAGTTGCTAACCACAATTAGCTATCTTGTGTATAACTGAGATGACAATTATTTTCCACAAATTAGCTGTATTTATCTACCACATAAACAATAAGGGGGTTCTGAATGAATGACGCACATAAAAAAAAAAAAAAAAAATACCCTGCCGGAAATGCAACAATCATAACAATCAGAAACTGACAACAGCATTTAACTAAATATCATGTCATTTAGAAGAAGACCTAAAATGTCCATTAAATCATTGTTACGTAGGACAATTGAACATAATTTTGTCCAAATGATTCACTTCACTAAAATGAATCCAACTTTTCTACTTGAGAAAGAGCTTTGATTGTGGCCTTTGATTGTGTATCTATTTTTTCGACCTTGGACAAAGTAGCTTTTTACTGGAAAACTTGCACTATTTTGGCAAGAAAAAAAACAAAAAAAACATGGGCTGTCATCTTTCTGAAGAAGTGAGTTAAATTATTATTGTCGCTTTAAGTTAATATGCCACTTTCAAAAATTGAATTGCAGCTTAAATTTCCTTTAACTCATTATGTACTCTAGTTATGATTGAACCATGACACGTATGTTATGAAAATCTAGGTGACTCGGAAAGTACTGTACGTGGGCGAATTTTGCCATTTCAATTATTATTAACAGGTCTCCAATACGTGGTTATTAATCATAGGTTATTAACATATCATTTTCGCTATGATTGTTGTTTACGGTCTTCTTTTTTAAGTGAGTCATTGAAATGTGATGTTTTTCTGATTTGTTTTTTTTTTCTGTTCTTTTGTCCTCTACAGTAATAGAGTGTATTCACAATAAACATCAGCTTTGGTTGAGCCTGTATCCATGAGTGTTCTCTTGCTGGAGGCGTTCTATGGCGGCTCCCACAAACAGCTGGTTGATCTTCTCAAGCAAAGTGTTGAAGGCTGTGTAATCTTCACTCTACCTGCGAAGAAATGGCACTGGAGGGCCAGAACGTCTGCTTTGTACTTCATGCAAGCAGTTCCAGAAAGTTCCTCGTACAGGTCAGCAGAGGTTATCTGTCTGGTTGTGTTCCTTAAAGTAATTTTAGAGTTTTTAAAGAGATTAATATTTAAATATTATACTGGCACCAAATTATTTGGGCAGTTTAAGACATTGTAATTATTCATTTTGTTGCATTAGATAAAGAATGTCATAGCAAGTGCAAATACATCTTCATGTGCTTATTGGGCTGTCTTAAACATTTATAATTTACCATATCAAAGAACACATTTTAGACATTTGCATGAGCTTAAATGATGTCTTGTCAAGTATGATTGATGTACAATGCTCTAACTCAGTTCTACTGTACCTTGTACTTCAAACGTTTGTCATCCCCCAAGTCCCAAAGTTTAAAGCCACATAGCTGTGGTTATTTACTGCAAAGCATGCTTGATGTTATTGTAGCTATACAGCTAACAGAATTTGCTGTTGCAAAACTTTTAGATGCAGACATGTGCCAAAGACTTCGTTTTTGTTTAGTCTTTTGTTTTGACTAACTCAGGTCCTCTGATAAATGTAATCAGGATAAGAATGTCTGTAGTTATACGTTTGTATATTATTTTGGATTTTTTTTTTTTTGCGTTATGTATGTAGACAATACTACTTAGATTTTTTTACCTACGTTTTTTACAAATTAATCTTAATTTTCTATGTGCTGCTGGTGTAAGATACTTATAGATTTCAAGCTTTTTGCTTTCTTCTGAAGTCACAGACAGCTATTTAGCTATTGTCATCTATTTAACACATAAGTAGTTTTGTAATAACAATTGTGTAATGTGGTTTGACATTTTTTCACAAAATACTGCTTGATCTTAAAAGTCAAAAACAAACTTTTTCAAGTTCATGGTGTTGGTACACATGTGGGTAGACGAGTGATCAGTAGATATGATCTCATATCATATGATCTCCAGATTAAACAGCTGATACTAGATGAACACCAATGCTGAGTTAAATATAAGTAGTGGAATGACACAGAAGTTACAATAGTCATTTCTTCCCTATTGTGACATATATCCTATGAAATTGCTTTCCGAACAAGAAAATATGCAGGATGAGTCTTGATTTTGTCTATTGAGAATTGATTGGATCTTGGATGTTTGTGTTTGCTATTGCTGTGATGTCATATGAGTGACAGATCGTCCCGCCCTCATGCCAGTAAACACATCATCAGACAAGAGATGTACCTGCAAGTGGGAGGGGAAGTTATTCTGATTAAAGATTACGAGGGCACATGAATTTAAAAAATCGATGTGCACGGAAAAATCACTTTTAAGAAAACATACAATATTCCATAAAAAAAGAAAAGAAAAAGAATTGTGACTTTAACATTACATCAGATATGAGAGATATCATGAACAACATTTTTTTTTATTAATCAGCATTTATTAATCTAAATTAATATTTATAAATACAATAGTGTTTTTAAATTCCTGTTCATTTAAAATATACCTAATGTTTATTTATACAAATATACAAATATTTTAGACTAATGTTTCATTAGTTAAGATGCAATAAGAATGAACTGCACTTATACATTTACCAGTACATTATTAAAATCAAATGTCATATTTTTTAACATGAGTTAAAGCACTGTGAACTAAGATGAACAATCAACAAACAGCTGTATTTTCATCAACATTAAATATTGTAACAAATGTATTGCTCATTGTTAGTTCATTTTAGTTAATACATTAGTGTTAAAAAATTAGACCTTAATGTAAAGTGTTACCATAAATACTGTAAAAGTATTGTTCATTGTTAGGTTATGAGACTTAATGCATTAACCAATGCTAGCTAATCAACTTTTTTGAAGTTGTACCAGAATCAGTTTTTTTTTTCAATTTATGATGATATATTACAATACAAGTAAGTGTGCCCACTCCTAATGTGCAATAGACGGGAGATTATAGGCTACACTTATATTACATAATGGAACTCTGTGAATTGTTTGTTCACATAGAGTTTCTAAAACAGCATAAACAAGGACACAAACACATTTAGAGACGAGGATCCGATGGGGACTTTCTTGCTTCCTTTTAAGGGACTGAGAAACCGCAAGTAGGTGGGGAAAGCCCTGAGCATTCTTTCAGCTGAAGTTAAGCGAAAGGCAAAACATACATTTCATTCCTGAAATCAGGTATCAAATATGCACAATCACAACTTCTCACGTGTCAGCAACCTGGACACACTTTTAAAAACCTGTATCAATTGTCAATAGCAACTTGCAATTATGAAACATGCTCAAAATGGTTCATCCTTTATCATGCTTGCAAAACAAAGTAATGAGGGGATACTAAACGCTTTGCAGTAAGGTCCCTTTAGTTAACATTAACTAGCAATGTGAAATACATCTGTTACAGTATATTGGTACAGTGATCTGTTAACAGTTTAAAAAAATACATTTGTTTATTGTCAATTCATGTTTGCTCAGGTTCATTGAACAATATTAACAGGTACAACTTTTGATTTGAATTGTTAGTGAATGTTGAAATTAGCGTTTTTCATTGTTAGTAGAGTTTAACTATCCTGAAACTTTATTGGTAAGTGTTACCAAAACTTTGATGATGCAGTTACAAACCTGACTCAGCACAGAGCAGCTTGCACCGTTTCTCTTATCTTACAGGTTGTCACAAAGCCAAAGGTTCTGGTTTAGTTACGGTTAATAGTTTGTGCTGGAAAAAGTAAGTGGGCGATGGTTACGGTTAATGAAAGCCAACAACAGCTCCTGTGAAGGATTGTTTACACACCTTGGATGAAATTTATATTTATCGAGTGCATTCATTTTAAATTTTTTTTTTTTTTTTAAATAAAGAACTTTATTTTTTAAAGTTCTTTTCACTGAAATCGATTTTGGTGGGAATATCGCTTATTAAGGTTTATATGACCAATACATTTACCGTCTGCCTACTTGCTTCATCAACCACATCAACCAGACTGACTTAAAAAGATGCATTAGACTAGAGTGTCTCTCCTCACCTCCAGTTCAAAGGGAACCAAAGTAAGCCTTCCTGTTTCATTATTATTGGACGCACTCCATTTGACAATTTCAAGAGGAAAGCGAGACTAAAAATAGTAACTTCCATCATCTGGTTTGATTTCAGAGTTGTGTGCAAGCAAGGATTTGGGAGGTGCCGTTCGGCGCTCGTCCTGATGGAGTTGAGGAATGGAGACGTAATCCTGCCGCACAGTTACGAGGGCATGGGGTGGTAGAAGTTGCCCCTTCACGCTGATCTTAAAGCAGCGTGATTGGTTTTTCGTACAGTTAAGATTAAGAATTGGTTTGGGGGAGCTGGTCGTAGATTAGCATAAAAGGGACACTTCTGACAGCGACAGAGTCACGGTCGTGAGGCCGCGGGCTCCCCACATCAAAGAGACTGGCGAGCGGGCTGGAGGGTTAGACTGACAGGCGGTGGGGGCTTAGAAGAGGGGGCTGGGTTCATTTAGGGAGACCAGAACTGAACTTCAAAGCCCTTGTCCCATGGCTCTTAGCACATACAAGAGTAAAATTTTCAATGGTCTCCTACTTGTGTATATAACATCTTAAAGGAGTGTTCATTAACCTCAATAATGTTTCTCTCAGCGTGGAGTGTGCAGAGATTTCTGTCTCCTCTTGTGTTTCAAATGATGCATTTTTTTCTTTTGCAGATCTAGGATAGTCAATTGAGACCTCAGTTGCAGTATTTTGTTTTTAAATACGTTTTTACAATTCAGAAAGACAACTTTTTCAATGTTAGTTATGTTTACACTACTGTTCAAAAGTTTGTCAGTAAGATTTTCTTTTAAAGAAATGAATACTTTTATTAAGCAAGAACACATTGAATTGATCAAACGTGAAAGTGAAGACATTTATAGTATTACAAAAGATTTCTATTTCAAATAACTTTCTGTTCATCAAAGTATCTTGAATTTTTTTTTTGCATGGTTTTCACAAAACAGCACTTGAGACTTCAAGATTGGAGAAATAGCTGCTAAAATCAGCATTGCATAAACATGAATGAATTGCATTTTAAAATGCATTACAATGCAAACGTTTAAAAAAAAATTGTAATAGTTTTCGATACCTTGGTGAGCATATCATGCAATAAAAAATAAAAAAACATGAAAAAGATTGTACTCGCCAAAATATGGTTTAAAACTAGGTAAAACAAGAACTTGCACTCTGAAAAGTGTCATAAGAACAATCTTGACAGGAAGTGTTTGAAATTTGAATTGCTCAGTGTGCCAAAATCACACATGATCAGTGTATGAGCCGTTTTTATCGAAACGGGAAGTTTTTTTTTTCTATTCAATTTTGAACATTTTCAAATTGCAATACCTTCTCAAAAAGGGAACATCATTAGGGGACTTTTTTTTCTTTCTTTTTTTAAATCAGGCCTTTGTGGTCAGAACAATTTTTACATTACATTGAGTATCAGTACTTAGGCCTGTGATGGAGCATTGATATTCAATTAGCGGCATGGCAGACAGCAAACTAATGGTTCTTTTTTTGATCTGTTTTTTTTTTATCTGTCTCGCAGGGTTTTGTTCACAAGCTCCGTTCTCAATCTTGCTGAGCTTGTAGCCCTACGGCCTGATCTCACTCATCTTAAGAAGGTTCTCTACTTCCATGAGAACCAGCTGGTCTACCCAGTCCGCAAGAGGCAAGAAAGAGACTTCCAATATGGTTACAACCAGATCCTCTCATGGTAATAGCAGAGTCTGATAAACTTTACAAAATAACTTATCTTGGTTACTAGGCATTATGAAATGTGCTGGATATTACACATTCTTGAATAAAAAATAAAATAAAAATCATAGCACACAGTGTGTCATTTCAATATATAATGAATAATATACATTAATTTAAGGAGAATGAAAATGCTGCGAGTCTAAGTTGTTTTTATAGATCATAAATGTGCATTTTAGTATGGCAGAGTATGCCTATACTAATTATGCCTATTTAAATTCACAGCTAATTAACATTTATAAAATGTCACTTATATATTTCACTTAATTATCAATGGTTGAACTACACATTTCCCAGGTTCAGAAATCTGTACACCTTAACATATGCTAAGTACAGTCTGTGTATAGCAAGTACCACTTCTGTACCAGAGTGTATTTTGATTCAACAGAGAAACAGTGTGTCTGAGAATAGTTTATCATGCGCATTACTTGGCATGATGTGATTGGTTAATTATGGGATAGTGTAATGGGCCTCTAATTCTTAAGAACTCAATGTTTTAAAGCCTAATGTCATAATCAATCTTGATGCTTGAAAGAAAGGGTTTTAAGAGCTCTAATTGGAATACATTGTGATTGTTGTCTGTCAGAGTATCATGTCAATAATTCAAAAGCCCTTTGCTTGCACAACTTTATTAACGTGGCAGAACAGTGACACAAAAAAAGAGCTTGGCTCCTCTAATTCACTCTCTAATTGAGTGCAATGCAGTGATTGATTCTGGCAATTGGGGTTAATCAGTGTGCCATTTAAAAACATGGTGTGTTTGTGTCTGTGGATTCTAATCAACATGTATTAGATATTTTAAGTGACTAGTTACTGTAGACTTCTGCTAAGTGCAGCTTTTCATATACGAATGAAGTTCTCTTTTCAAAACATTTGTTGTTTTCAAGAGCGCTCATTCTCGAAAATTAATTAAGGAGATTTATTGTGACATTTTGTGGCTTTGTTTGTCAGTGTTTTTCTTCCTTCGTCATCTGAAATGACAATGTTTTCCCAGCCTGGTTGCGGATGTGGTGGTATTCAACTCCTCGTTCAACATGGAGTCCTTCCTCTCCTCCATCTCCACCTTCATGAAGACCATACCCGACCATCGGCCCAAAGATCTGGACCGGCTCATCCGTCCCAAATGCCGTGTCCTCCACTTCCCAATTTGCTTTCCTGATGTCACAAGGTCTGTTCTTTATATCCCTTTCCACAGCCTTCTAGGGATCACTCCTCCACTGATTAAAAAATGTGCTAGCAAGTTCACTCTTAATCCGCCCCCAAAAGCTGATCGCGTATGCAAGCGTGGTTAATGGCGAGTGGGCAAAGTTGTGTAAGAAAGTGATTAGAATAGACAGCTTTAATATCCTGTGTGGATCACTTGATACACTCCGGCTACAGATACGTGCTTGTGCTTGGACGCACATGCATGGACATACACAACATGCCCACTGGGACAGAAAGCGATTTCTTTGTGTTCTAGTCTGTTTGACTGTAGATGGTGTAGATATTTCTGTTTGATTTTTCGGTGGCTGAACAACCGCAGTGTAATAATTAGTGAGGATTTTTACTCGGGGCATTTCATTTGTATTGAATGTCAACAAATCAATCTTTAAAATTTAGCATGTTTCCAAAAACATTTTCAGAAACCTTTTTCTCACGCGGACACATGCAACTGTAGTGAACTGACTGTTCATGCTGTGTCCGTTAATAATGTATTGGTTTTAGTTAGCTAACATGATTTAAATTTCATTTTGTTTGTATTTAAAATGGTACCTTTTTACATTTCTTGGTTAGAGGACAAAACAAATATTTAAAATGCGTAATGTCCTTGTGGTCTCACTTGCCAGTCGCTGAATTGATTTTTACTTTTGTTCTCTGAGGTCTCTGAGCACACAGCTCTTTTTTCCCCCCTACAGCTTTAAAATCTCTCTGCGCTGTGTACTTCGTTTTGACTTGTGCAGTCTAGATTGGCTTCAGAATTTGCTTCTCGAACTGTCGTCTTCGATCAGCAAGCATGGGTGGTGCTTTTTTCATCGCCCCGTTCCAAAGCAATGTCAAGAATAAGTCGGCTAGAAGAGACTCTACGGAGGGGCCTGCATCTTATTAGAATGTTAATGAACAGCAAGCAGGACCCGAAACGAGTGGAACAATATTGTTAATTCATTTTGATTCAAGGCATTCTTGGGCTGGCTTATGTATGCTGGTTTAAAGAGGCTGTAAGCATGCAGTGCATACCGTTGGACATCCTCCCATAGCTGTATACCAGTTTTTGTCATTCTGATGTGCATGTCACTATTGAATTAGAAAAATGGATTGGTTTCAAAATGTATATAATTCTATAATTAAATTAATATATAACTTTTATATTTTTATATGATTATATATATAATTCTAAAGGAATCAGTTTGTGTCAGTTCAAGTACTTGAATCAAAATATGAGGATTGAGGTTAGGTTTTGTGTGTGTGTGTGTGTGTGTGTGTATACACTGTATATATGTATATGTGTGTGTATATATATATATATATATATATATATATACATACACACACACACAAATGTTAGAATATAAATATGAAAATGTTATCAAAATAAAAATTATATGAAGCTGTTAAATTTATTAATACATGTACACACATAAACTCCCATTATTATAGAAGTGTAATCTGTCAATTGGAATCTGAATCTCATGTGTTCTATATGTGTTAGCTCTGCATAAAAATGCCATGTCATATATTATTATTACATCTTTCTGTTTTATATGTTTGCAGCCCATTACTTTTCTGCTTTCTCTTTGTTCTTTCAATCTGTATATCTAAAATGTTTATCTTCAGGTCTGAGTGAGGCATGTTTTCCATTATCTCTCAGATGCATGATTTTTTTTTTCATTAGTCAGTTCTTTGTTGACAAAATCAAGATTTTTAATGCACACTTAAAAGAAATATCCAGCCGCTTCGTGTTTTCAAGTTTGCTTTTCGTGATTTAGAAGAGCCAGACCAGTGCAGACCACTGAGGTCATGTTTCAGTGTTTGTCATCACTAAAACAGCTGTGTACGCTTTGCTGATTTTTGTCTTCTTCTTTTTTTATGCACCTATATTGATAACAACTCTCCCTTTTTGTTACGGAAAATGCTTTTGTGTTTTAGAAATGCAAACGGGGTACAAAACAAAACACTGTATTGATGGAAACTGTTTGAAAAAACTGAACGAAGAATTTAGTCACTTTTGTACATTATATATCTTGTATCTTTCTTTTTATCTTAAAACCTCCTCCTTTCTGTTTTAATTATGCTTACTGTAGATTGAACCTTATTCACAGAATTAAATAAATAATGAACCTGAATTTCATTTAAAATAAATAAAATATCAGAACTTGTGCTTACAGATGGGTGAGCACTTTTGTGCTCTTACCTGATTTACATTATTATTTTCGATGTATCAGGCAATATATAGTAGGGGTGTAAAAGTTCAGTGTCCTCATGGTTCGGTTTGTATAACAGTTTGTTCAGGAAAAAGAGGACTACTCTCAAATAAAAAAAGAAAAGAAAGTAAGAAAAAGTAATCAAAAAACAAATAGTAGTAGCACAAATACAATAGATAAATGAAACAAACAGTACTTTTCAGATTTTTTAGGTAAGTCTAACAGTTATTTTCAGGTAGAGGAATCCAATAAAGTAATTGAATATATAAATTACATGCATATATTTTTCACTGTATAAATTAGAGATTTATTCTTATTAAAGTTGCAAAAGTTATTGAGTCAAGAAAGTTCTTATTAAAGTTGCAAAAGTTATTGAGTCAAGTGAACGAATTTTTGTTTTTAGTTAACAATTAACAATAGCAGCAGGAATATTATGCTACTGTCACTTTAAGAAATAACGCATGGATGATTCAGTACACATGCGATGTCTTGAATGTTTACGTTGGCTTAAGACATAACCTACTATGTTTGCTAGGATACTAGTCAAAACGGGCATGTTGGCATCATTTTTGTGTGAATTTGTCTGTTTAAGTGTAAGAACACTTGAAAGCTAACTCAATTTAAAAGTGCCAGATTTACATAGGGAAAATATATTTCTGGAATCTTTTTGTTTGTGAATGGAATCGGTTAGTGTGTGGTGCGCTATCTTAGACACATCGTGGCACTGTAGGAATAAAACTGTTAAATCTGTTTTTTTTTATGTTGGTTGTCTCTTGCATTTTGAAAATCTGATTCGATTTTAAAAATCTTTTAATGTGAGCAAGACTTTATATCTTCAGATTATGACAGTAACGGTTCCGTCAACTGTCCAGAGCGTCTTTAGCCCTGCCCAGCACTTTCATTATTCTTATGTGCCTGTTCGAATTAGCATGCCTGTTTTTAACAGAATGTAATGTGGGCTGTTTTTGTCTCACCTGCGCATCAACACCCTGGTGATGATGGTGTAAAAGACTGATCATATCAGACCATTCGGGACTTTCATTAAACAAACATGCAAACTTGTGACTATTTTGTCCATGTTTTTTTGACCATTGCTACTGTAATGGCAGACTGGGAATCCCAGAGTGTTCCCAGACAAGAGATTTATATGATGCAGGCGGCGGCTCTATTAGTGGCTTGTCTCCTCACATGCCATGGTGGAACATGTGTGAGGAACTAATGTCAGAAATAAGTTTACATACTAACAGTTGATTGGACATCCACTCTCATGTGAAACGCTTTGCGGAGCGTATCCATCGATAAAAACATACATTAGTGAGTGGAGTTATTAACGATACCTCGTTAAATTTGAAATTAACCGCAGTACAAGTGTGTGTCAATGCCGAACCGTGGGTGGAGGACGGTACTGTTTGAATTTTTTTACAGAGAACAGTTACTCACAGTTAACAGTTAATCACTATCAGTGTGCGTTTTTAATTGAATTCCCTCCTCTGTCTTTGTGTTTATATGTCTATGTGTGTTTTTTGTTGTGTTTTGTTTCTATGAGGGGATGGATGTGCCCCTACGCTTAGTTGGATGACAAATTTACCCTGTGTGTAAAATGTGGGTTAAGATGACATTAGTAATGTTGGTCCACACTAGTGTGTGTTCACGCTTGCGATTTTGTGTGTGTGTGTGTGTGTGTGTGTGTGTGTGTGTGTGTGTGTGTGTGTGTGTGTGTCCGTATCATGGGTAAGAGATGCTGTAAGTAAGCTGACACTGATGACGCAGGGCTCTCGCCTACAGTGTTTCTCAGCTCATTTTCAGATGGTAATTCGCCCCTTCCAAAGCAAACTCACAGAGTGTAAGGAAACGATTATATGCATGGCCAGCCATCCGTCAACATGCCCTGGGTTCTTTTCTCAGCAACCAACTTTGTCCAAGCCTTTTAAGAATTTAAAAATATTCCCAGAGACAAACAAGAGAAGAAACAGAGGTTTAGATATGAAATATCTCGCAGGTGGGCTCCCGTTGGTCCCTTGTATTCGTGATGCACATTTCTTATTTCATTCATTCTTTTGTTTTTGTTTTCTGGCAAAAACAAAATCAACAAGACATTTTTTTTTGTATATAGAATTATGAAAATATTGTCTCTACTGTCATACTGTTATATTCTCAACAGATGCTGTTAAAAACAAGAGAGAAACTGAAAGACAAAGTATACTGAAATAAAACGTATTGTATAGTTGCGAGAGGACAATGCAGAAAGGTTAATATGAGGAAACTCCCTTTAAAGTAAATAAAGTACAGGGTTAGCCCGCAGTCACCATCCCCATTTAGTGGAGAAAGATGGAGAAAAATAAACAAGGTAAAAGTAACCTCAGAATGAAAACATCTTTTGTAATATCTCATTGAATGTAGCGTAATCCAAAGAAATCTCTCTTCTATTCCCTCAGTGTCCTTTGGATCAACTTCATCAGACCTCACTTATTAATTGGCTTTCTGCGTATAGCCGTAATTCAATCGCGATTGACCCTAGTGAGCAGGAGCCCAGCTGAGCGAGGCCATACCACATCATCAATCACCGAAATCCACAATGCTGGTGGCCCCTATTAAAGGCCAGCCTTTGTATTAAAACACAACAGGCCAACTGGGCATGTTTGCATAAAGTCACATGACAATCAGGTGTTCTTTCAAGAGTTGCAGTCCTAAGGAGCCGCTACATCACAAAGACACTCCTGGAAGAACTCGAATGTAGTGCTGCTCTGATTTTCATTGTTCTCTGCTCTGGCAGAAGAGTGAATTTGGTTTCCATAGCACTTAACTGGCATCAGATGTTTGCAGAAAGTCCCACGCACCCGATCAGAGTGCTAAGATTGATGGCCAGCACTGTATTGATCCCAACACTGTGATCTAAAACAATGACAGTTCCTCCTTAGACCGGGACCACAGTGCTATCAAGCTCATCGAAGAGAAAATCCATCACAGGAATCTCTCGCTAGACTCTTGTTGTCAGGAGGACCAGGTTTTCATTAGCCCATTTAACTCAGCACAGATAACTGAAGCTACTTTTCAAAGTTGGTGGGGAAAAGAGGGTATTTGGCTGCTTTTTAAAAAGCAGTTCAAAGGCATGGATGTGACTCTCTGTAAGGCGGCCTGCCGCCAATGACTGACTGGCGGAGCGATTCTGTTACTGAAGCAGATGGCAGGATATCCTGCTGTAGAGATTGTCTCAGAACGGTTCAAAGGGAACAGCGCAGTGGAAATTATGCGCCTTGGTCCCATATCGAAGTAATAAAGTCGCATCAAAGACACCGATTACCTTGTTACATAAACCAGTGCCACGACTTCATAGTTGTGTGGGTTACATTATTTAATTGAAGTGAGTGGGTGTGTTTTTGTAGAAATGTGTGTAGAACATTTGAGTTGTGTACTTCACTCAGTGATTTCATTCCTGGACGACCATTCCAGTATAATGGAAAGTTCGCTGTTGGTCCAGCACGAGCATGTTTTGTAAATACGCATAACTATTAAAAGCTGGTTTTGTGATATAGCTGCATTGTATCTGCTGATGTTGAACTTCTGCTAATCCTGCTTTTGATACTTGCTCAGGTCCCCATGGAGGCCTTGATTATTACTGTACTCCCTTGGAGTCGGTAGCCACCAGCGGTCAGAAACTCATCACTTGGCACCCGGGCTCCAAATCCTCATGCGCCTTGCTACTCATCCTGTAGCGCTCTCTTTTTTGATTGCTCTTAAGCCTTAATGTGGGCAGGATGGGGTGATGAGGAGATGGGCTTTCTTAATCAAATCGCTCAGCGTTTAATCTTGTCGGTGAAACATCTGGCAGGCACCTTTTCTCATTTGTTTCTTTGACATCGGATTCCACCACCTCGTGCTCGAAGGACATTTTCAAAAGGGATTTCCATCCTTGTGGCACGAAGACTCTTCAGTATGTGCCCTGTGAAAATAATCCAATGGTAAAGCCCAAAGGTATGGCATGCGTCTGATCTCCAGATCACGTGTGCCAGGAACGAACCACAATTGAGTCCATATGGTGCTTTCAAGTGCTAGGAGCAAACCGTGATAAATAGGAATGAATCAAGGATAAAGCCCCTGGCTTCAGAGATTTGTCCCAAGCAGCTGGCTTGTGGCCTTAGATTTTGGCATGATGCAATCGGGCCATGCAGGTATTTATAATACACAAGAAAAATGTGTCTTCGTTGATTGTTTGCTCTTGACGAGGATGAATATGTCATCAAGTGCATTACCAGGTATGACTTATCTAGTCTCAAAAGACCGTTTTAGAAATTAGACTATTATTATTATGTAGAGGTGGAGTTTGCTTAATTTATTGTGAACCGAGAAGCTCTCAGATGCTCATGTAAGTAAAAAAACATTAAAACATAACATCATGTAATTCAATCTCATTGGGTATTTTTGCCTACTCTTCTGTCTTTATGGAAACACCACCTTTACATAAATTTCAAACTGATTTAATTTTGCTATCTTCCATTAAAAAGACAAATATCTCTGTTTAAAATGGGGAAAAAAATACACTGCCACTGTTAACATGTAACATCCCACTACATGAAACGATTGTTAGATGTGATGAACAGTTATGTGCTTGTAAGGGACTAAGATGTCGAGTTTTTTTTTTTAAGTGATCAGGCTGTTATGTGTCTGTTTCACATGACAGATGTCATAGAATGGGCAGATTTTGACACAACTGCACAAGCCATGTCAGATTTGGTAAGCCATATGCACATTACATAATACAGAAAGTCTGTCATTGCTAACGCATTCCATAACCCGATACGATCATATCCGTCATCTGCGTTAAATGGAAATCGGGCAAGGCTGTAGTGTTGCTGGAAACCTCTCCTAGCCTTCTGTTTGGTTACCTCCTGTGACCTACTTTAGCTGTACTGCATGTCAGTCTTTGTCATTAAAATTTCGAGTCCTCATCCCAACGCCCTCAGAGGTATGATATTTTTTATTCTCAGTGTCACGTAGAGTAGACAAAAGTCCAGGATGTGTGCCACAGTCAGGACAGGAAGTTTTGTGTTTGACTAAGAGGTCAGTTGGTAATAATGAATGTGGATGTTAATGTGCAGTAATGACCTTCTCTGTCCACATCTTATAGGCTCTCTTCAGGTCTCCTGTGCCCATCATACCAGACCTCTGTCAAGCCACCCTAGAGGGCACCCACAATGATGAGACTAATGCTGGCCACGGTGCTTTCAGAACGACACACTTGGCCGCATTAAACCTTTGCGTGATCGGTCGCTTTCACTCAGTTGGCAGAGAGGGACGCTTTTATAGGGATGTTTCAGGTTCAATACAAGTTAAGCTAAATTGGCTGTGTTTGTGACTTAATGTTACCACTGAAAATAATTTAAACTCTTCTCTTTTTTTTAAGAAAAGAAAACATCACGGTTACAGCATCTTAATTGGGGCTGATAGCATATATTTTATAGCCACAAAACTTTCACAAAATGTTGTACATTGCCGTTCAAATGTGTGGGGCCTGTGTTGTTCACTTAGAAGGAACTAACTAAGCATTTGCACTTGCATCTACAATTATTTGTTAAGAAATCCAGTAAAAACAGTAATATTGTGAAATATTTGTACAATTTAAAATAACTGTTTTCTTTTTGAATATATTTTATATATTCCTGTGATGGCATGCTTAATATTCAGCATTGTCACTCTAGTCTTGCGTGTTCCTTGAA